>VNJU01008151.1:0-246185 GCA_008042675.1 Drosophila seguyi
TATTGTATTTGCCTCCATCAAATTATTTAAGACCGTATTTGCTCTTTTAACTCCTGGATTCGACTTTTCTACGCATTATTGTTCGTGGCGGGATCCATACTTTGAAATATGTGAAGCGCAGAGCGAGAGGCAAACATCGGGGACAATCTGTTTTATTAAAATTTTTATTCTTTTCTTCGACGCGTTATGGGAATACTACAAGTGCGGCTTCAAATAATCTCCTAAATCTTGCACCTTTCTAGTATTTTCGAATCTGAACTGGATACCGCGCTTCGAAACAGATCTAGGGGACAAGCTGTTCCAAACTATTTGCCTCTCGCTCTCTCTCACTGCTTTGGAACAGTTTTCCTCTGTCTGGATACCGTGCTTAAATGTTTCGAACGAACTAAATGAATTGATATATCTATATTCCTATAACAGCTACATGATACATTGGTCTGATTTTATTAAAATTAAAACCGAAATTCTAGAATATTACAAACTTGATATATGTCAAATTATATGGACATCCATAAGTTGAAAACTGGCTAACTTTTAATTTGATATATGATGTAGTTCTGACTTATTTAGTAGTAAGAGTATAGAAGGCTATCTGCAAAGTTTCGTTCGGATAGCCTCAAAATTGATATAGTGGTCCGATCCATCCTGTTCCGACTTATATAGTAGTGAGAGCATATAGAAGACTATCTTCAAAGTTTCATTTGTAGAGCTTTAAATCTGATGGACTAGTTTGCGTAGAAATGGACGGACAGACACCTTTTAAACTTTCCTTGGACCTCCACGAACTTTTCAAGACTAAGATTATATAAATCCGCACAGCGGTTCTCAATTTATAAAAATTCATGAAAACTTGTTTTCAATTTTAATATATATAAATTTCGTATTTTAAATTAAACTCATTCAAAACTCATTCGATTGATGCTGAAAATATCGATGCACATGTTGTTTTTTGCGATGTTGCCAGACTTTTCGGTCGTCAGCTAAATTAAAAAATATCAATTAAAAATATTGCAATTTTGAATTGTTTTGCATACAATAAGACGTGTTAGAAAAAAATTGACCTATCTGCAAGTTTATCGCCCGTTTACATGATTGACAATTCGAACATTGTACTTTTACCGATTAATAAGTGAGCGTGTAAAACCTTATATTTTGACATGCGACGTGACAGTGCTGACAACTCGGCTATTTTATGGCCAGATCTGGTTATTTTGATATATTATCAACAGCCCCATTTTCTGGCCAGATCTGGCTATTTTGATATATCATCAACAACCCTACGTGTCAGTCTCATTGTAAATACAGTTTTTTAAATTCGCGGCGTACAAATCGTGCAGTTTTGCATTAAAAACAGCTCCCGCCCACCTCAGCGCCCGCCCAGACAGCGTCGCGCCGCCAATTGATCGGGAATCCGTGCAAGGCGCTGCATAACTCCGCCTCCACTCTCCGCCAGCAAGCCCAGAAGCATCAGCTGGAGCTGCCGGAGGAAAAGTGCAAGGAAAAGGCAGGCCAGACGAGGCGTATATATATAGATATAGATAGGAGGAGGGCAAATCGGCGATGGCGGGTCAAAAGTTCCAGTACGACGAGAGCGGCGGAACGTTCTACTACTTTGTGTTATCGTTCTTGGCGCTTATATTGATACCCACAACGATTTACTATTGGCCACGTAAAAAGAAAGAAGGTTAGTGCCGCTGCCCAGCCGATTTTAATCGTTTGCTCTCTCCCTCCTGCTCTTCCACCTGCAGCTGGGCGCGCGTGTGTGTGTGCGTAGCTTACATGTGTTCGCGGCTCTCGCTCTCTTATTTTCTTACTGCAAATGGACACGTTCCAATAAGTTATTCTAACAACGTCAGCTCGGCTTCTTCTGCGTATTGGAGAAAGCTGTGATTGCCGCAAAACACGAATTGAGCGAAGCTCTCTTCCCAATTGGGGCAACAGCCACTCTCGGCGCGTTCATGCGTCGCCAAGTCGGTGAATCTTAGACTCAAAGTTGTAATATCTTTCCGTGATCTTCTGATCTTCGTTAGTTCTCTAGGCTTGTCTTACCCTTTAAAAAAAATATAAATATTTTGTACTGAAATTCTTTATAATTATTATTATTTTTTTATTATTTAATAATGATAAGTTATAAACTTTAAAAGGAATATTATTATTTGTTAAAACAGAATTCTTAACTAAATTTTGCGTACGGTTGCTAACTAAGGTACTGTAGGGTTCCTTGCTTATAGAAGCAACAAAAAAACACGTGCGCACAGACCCATAATCTTATCTGATAACAATTACGCCTCTAGATTAATACCGGTCTCTTGGTTCTCTTTTCTGCAGATCCCAGCAAGTTAAAGGATGAATGCCAATGCGCCGACTGTCTGAAAAAGAAAGCCATCCTGGCCAATGCCGAGCCTTATAGGGCACTGAAGTCATGGGGCATCAAGCTGACCATTGTGCTGGGCTGGGCCCTCCTGCTCTTTCTCACCTACCGCGTCTCGCAGTTCGACTACGAGATGGCCAGCTTCGATCCCTTTGAGATATTAGGCGTTCCGCCGACATCATCCCAGGCGGAGATCAAGAAGGCCTACTATCGGCTCTCCAAGATCCTGCATCCGGACAAGGAGACGGGTGACGAGAAGTCCTTTATGATGCTGAGCAAGGCCTACCAAGCGTTGACCGATGATGTGGCCAAGGAGAACTACGAGAAGTATGGCAATCCGGATGGACCGGGTGCCATGTCATTTGGCATCGCCCTGCCCTCGTGGATTGTCGAGAAGGAGAACAGCGTTTGGGTGCTGGGCCTGTACGGTCTGGTCTTCATGGTGGCCATGCCCTCGGTGGTGGGTGTGTGGTGGTACCGCTCTATCCGCTTCAGCGGCGATAAGGTGCTGCTCGACACCACGCAAATGTACTTCTACTTTATCCACAAGACGCCGCACATGCTGCTCAAGCGGGCGCTGATGGTGCTGGCGGCCAGTTTGGAGTTCGATAAGCGCCACAATTCACAAGTGCAGGAGCGGCAATCGGATAACGACGAGGTGCCAGCGGTAAGTACCGACTGATCCATCCGAATATCCAAAATATTTACAATCCCATTCTTGTGAACAGCTCATCCGGCAGCTACCTAACTTGAACGAGAAATGCAAGGAGCACCCGCTGTGCCGAATGTACTCCATCAAGGCCCGCGCCATCCTGCACGCCCATCTAGGACGAATGCCACTCAATCCGGAAACACTGGAGCGTGACCGCCAGTTCGTGGTGAAAAAGTGCCCGTATTTGGTCCAAGAAATGGTCTCCTGCGTCCACCAGCTTGTGATGATGGCCTATGCTAGGCGTGTGCCTCGCCTGCCCAGCATCGAGACGATTGAGAACTGCATGAAGATGTCGCCTATGATCATCCAGGGCCTGTGGGAGTTCAAGTCGCCTTTGTTGCAGCTTCCCCACCTCACCGAGGACCACTTGTACTTCATGAACAAGAAGCGGCACGTAAAGAACCTACAGCAGTTCGCCCAGCTGAAGCCAGAAGAAAGCCGCTTGCTGCTAAAGAACCTCTCGGACTTTGAGTACGAGAACACGATGAAGGTCCTGGGCAAGATGCCGCTAATTGACTTCTCCATCCGCTGCGAGGTGATCGACGACGAGAACACGAATGTGGTCACCGCCGGCGCCATTGTCACGGTCACTGTTACGCTGGAGCGCAAGGACATGAGGTCGCTGTTCGGGGACACCAAGGCTCCCGAAAAGCAGGGCATAAACGACGAGGCCAACGAGGAGGCTGCAGCAGAGGATGACGAAGCTGCCGCCGCCGCAGTGCCGGTAAAGAAGGCGTCCGCCTGGGCGAAGCCTCGCAAAGGCGGCAAGGGCAAGGGTGGCAAAAAGCCCGCCCAAAACCAGAAAAACAACCAGAAGAAAGCCCCGCCCAAAGCGTCATCAACTGCGATAGCCAATGCAAACGCTTCCGAGGATCAAACAGGCAACTCCGATGCTGAATCCGAAGTGGGCAATGGCGACGGCAGCGATGTGGAATCAGTGGCCGGCGGCAGCGGCAGCGAGGACGACGAGAAGGGCAATAAGAACCATTCGTCGTTGGACGACGACGATGACGAGGAGTGGGAGAGGCTGCAAGCGAAGTTAAACAAAAGGGAACGACTTGAGGGCAAGTCCCGGCTGTCCCACACCGTCCACTGCCCCTACTTCCCTGAGGAGAAGCAGGAGTACTGGTGGACGTACATCTGCGACCGCAGATCGCGCACCCTGCTCACGGCCCCCTATCACGTGACAAATCTGGTCGAGAAGGAGGAAATCCAGTTGAAGTTTACCGCGCCACGCTGGCCCGGCGTCTACACGTTCACCGTGTGCCTGAGATCGGGTAAGTTGCTCCTTAATGATCTAATCTCAATTAATATAAATTGAAAACTTAAATTGCTTTTACAGACTCCTATCTGGGCATGGACCAGCAGCAAGAGCTGAAGCTGGACGTGCAAAAGGCGCCCGCACCACGGACAGACCTGTGGGACCTGAGCGAATCGGAGCCGGAGCACAATGACCAACAGGAGAACCTAAGCGACTACACCACAGACTCGTCCGACGAGGAGAGCAGCGACTAGATGGAATGGACAGAGACAGGCGGAAGGATGGAAGGATGCGACGATCCGCCGCCACACCCAAACGACCTTAACCTCCTCCAATCTCTCTTTCTCTCTCTTTTTCTCTGGGACGGAAAAAGCCTCTTTGTTTTTCCCTTTTTAGTAAATGAGTTTTGCGTGGCGGAGGAGGCGGTCCTCCTTTCGCATTTTTACTAGTTTTGTAATGGATCCCGAACTAGAGCGTAAAAAATACCTATAAACAACTTCATTTTACCGTGTACTGTACTAATTATAATTATAATGTACTGTATATTTAATTATTTGGATACAAGAACTAAAAGTGAGACACGTAAATACAAAAAGTCTATTGATATTAATTTTTTTTTTAATTATGGTAAAATTAACTGAAAAGGTTTTCCTTCGGGCCTTTTGCTGGTTTTAAATGGTAAGCAGATTGCCAATTCAAATTGAATTGATCAAATTCGCTTATTATGTAAGTGATCAATTATATTTTATACAAGTCTTTAAAAAATATATACTAATTTAACTAATCGTCAACAAGTGTATTTAAGATCATTTCTGATTAATTTAATTTTTTTTTTCTAGTAGTTTGTTTACTTTTCAGTGTAAATTTGAATATTTAAATGATCAATTTTCGTTGGTATTTGCAGGGGAGAAACCCCAGAAAACCCCAAAAATAACAAATAATTTTAGAAATAATTGATAGTTTTGAAATTAAAAAGATTAAACCAGCCGCCAACCCAAACAAAAACATCGAAAGTCAGAAAATTAAAAAATTAAAATCACTGCGCAGCCGCGGCTCGCTCGCTGTCTAACAATAGTTCCGAATGGGAGTCTGATGTCGGATGCCGCTCTCCGCCAGAGCTCGTTGATGCTGATATAGGCGTCGCTGTTAACTTCTGGCGTTGTCAACGTTGTTGCGGATAAATTATGCAGAAAAAGAAATTGAATATTGAAAGATTGAGACTTACACTTGTGGGGTTCGTTTACCCTTCACCAGATTCGTTATTAGTGGGATTCATTTGTTTCTATTTACACAACATTTCGGAATTATTTGGCTAAAGGTGCAGTTTTATATGTATATGTATGTGTTTGAGATGTGGATGTCAGTGTACGTTGTGTGTGATAGTCGTTAATTTGCTCCTTCTTAATTTTTGGACAGCTTTTGGTTATTCTTCCTCCTCGCTTTCTTCAGACGATAAATAATCCTTTTTTTTCGTCATCCGGTTTACTCTTTTCTTCATTGTCTACCGTTTCTTCCTCTTGTATTTCAGGCTTCTCTGATGTATCTTCCTCAGCAGTTTTTTCCACCTCTTCTTTTTCTTCTACATTCTTATCTTCTTCATCTTTGTTTTCATTTTCTTCATCGTCCTCCGATTTATTACTTTCCTCCTTTTCCTCCTTTTCGTCCGTTTTTTTTTCTTGTGGTTCGACAGTCTTCTGTGATATCTCTTCCTCATCTGTTTCCCCCCCCTGATCTTTTGTTTCTTCTTTGGTCTCATCGACGTCGACATTCACTTCACCCTTTTTATCTGCCGTAGATTCTTCTGAGGATTTTGTTTCCACCTCTTTGTCGTCCTCTTTCTCCGCTTCCGTTTCTTTCTTCTGAGCAAATGTGTCTTCATTCTCTGTTTTCTTGGCTTCTTCATCCTTTTCTTCTTTATCGTCATTAGACTGTTCTTCGTCCTTTGACTCCTCATCGTCACTAGACTCTTCTTCGTCGTTCTTATCCTCGGCTGACTCTTCTGCCTCTTCAGCTTCGTTTGAGCTTTCTTTGGTCTCAGCTTCAGATTTTTCTGTTGTTCCTTCTTTGTCTTTATCTTCAGTTTCTTGTGTTGGGTCTTCTTCAGATTTTTCTTTGGTTTCTTCTTTTTTTCCATCATCTTCGGATTTTTCTGTTTCACCATCGAGGTACAAATACATATTAGTGTCAAAATGTCAGTTCACACAACACAAGTAATGTAAAACTAAAGAATTACCACATTTTCGATAAACCTAATTTTAAAGTTAAAGGTTTAGTGAAAACATTTGCTGCAAAATCGGCAGTTGATCCTTTGTTTTACATTACTATGAGGACATGAACGCTTAAGGACTTTCTCCAGTTTTTACCTGTCGCCTCTCCTTTCTTTTCCTTTTCCTCGGATTCTTCATCTGCAGCGGTTTCAGTCTTTTTGTGGGTTGTGATTGGATTGTGATTCGTGCGAATATTTTTTTATTGTTTTTATTTTTGGGAGGGAAGTGGAAATTGTATATACAAGATCAGATCAGTTGGATTTCTACCTAAACTGGGCTTCTACAGTGCAAAATCATGCTTTTGTTAGCTTTATAAGCTTAAAAACTCAAGTGTTATGTTCGGTCCATGCTAGAAAGGGCAATTATTTACCTTTTCCTCTGAATTTTCTTCTTTATCTTTGTCGGCGTCTTCCTCGGCGCCCTCCTTTTTCTCCTTGTCCTCGCCATCCTTGCCCTTGTTTTTTTTTTAAAGAATCACGGACTCATTAGTATCAATACAGAAGAATTGCACAGCTAGTCTTCACCACAAAAAACAAAATGCTCAAGAAAAATACTAGATTGGATATTGAAAAATTATGTTTTAAAGAATCATTCGGAAGGTGTGTTTTTTAGATTTTTTCTAAGACTTCTTCTAAATCTATGATAAAGCAGATTTGAAAATGATTCTTAATTTCCATATCATTAAAATGCTTCGATAATTTCTAGATATGCAATGCTTAGTGGTAAAATATTTTCAAAACCCAATCTTTTTACATTTTATAAGCATCCAACTCTTCTGTAGCGGCAGCGATGTTAATTGTAGTGTGCTGTTAAGTGTTAAAAAGTGTTAACGTGTTAGAAAAACAAGCTTGCAATTGGTTATGTTCCTTTTTAGTTAATACAAATATATTTCGTCTTATTACATGGGCAGCGCTTTTTTATGTTTTAGCATTAACATAACGGCGGCCGCACAAAAAGTTTCAGCTCTTTACGCTCGATTCAACTTAGGCGTTAGTGCTGGCGCGAATTCCGAGTCCGTATAGTTGTGTATAAATGGTACATACAAAGGTGTGTGTAGGATGTAAGTTAATGATTATAAATATTTTTGATTTAAATTGTCATTTTACTTAAATACGCTCGTAAAATTAGCTTAAGAACCGCAGTCGTCGTGGTGTGAATTCTTTTAAAAATTAAAACACATTTAGATAATAGAAGTGAGGACCTGTTTTCCGTTTCTAATCTGATCAGTTAGTTGGAAGATAAAATACATTTTAAAGCTCAGTTATTCCAGAGCTGGAGTTAAAAAATTGCACATTGCACCTACGATTCTGAAATCTTTTTTCAAATGATATTTTGATTAAAAGAAAAATGATTATTTCTATTTTTACCCAATTTCGATGGAAATAGAAAACGAAAACAGGTGATATAAAATGATATATATAGAGAGTTTGGTAGTGTCTGTGCTGTTAGATAACATTACGGGTTATTGGTCATGTTATTTTTACGGCTTTAGTTTCAAGAAATTACTGTTAATTCTATTGTTGATGCTGCTTGTTGAAGATGCTGCTGTTGTTCGTTGCGTCGTAACAGTTAACGGAAAATACAGGAAAATTGCTCAAGCTCAAACCTCGGCCTTCTCCGCCGCCTCATCGCCCTCGCCACCTTCCGCATCCTTCTCCGCTTCCGCCTCCTCCTTTTTGGCGTCGCCATTTTCCTGCTTCAGTTCGATCTGGGCGGTGCTGACAGCCGTGGTATCGGCGGGTGCCAGCTTGAGGAACACCTCCAGGGTGTCGATCTCGTTGGCCATGTCGAAGGCGTCGTAGTCGCCGCAATACTCGTCATCGTTGAATAGTTGCGGCGGCAGGGGATGGCGGGGATCTGGATCGCTCACAGTACCACCGCTGCTAGTAGATTTGTTTTGCATCAGCTCCTTCTCGGACTCCTTGCCGGGCTCCGTGATGTCCACGGTGTCATACTGGATGTTCTTGCTGTCCAGAATCATCAGCACGCGTTGCTGTCGCTTCTTCACCTGTAAGGAAACAAACAGAGTTGGTATATTTTTCTTTGCCAGATAATAACCATAAAACCCCCTTTTTTTATGTCCCATATAGTTCAATAACACATTAATAAATCGCCCATAATTTATAAGATCAATAAAGAATAACAGATTCCGGCTTACGCACAAAAGCACAGGGATCCTTGCTGTCTTCTAAATGTAAACACTGAGTTTAAAGTTTGTCATACTTGTCAGATGTTTTAAGTAAAATTATTTGGTACACTAAAATATAGAGTCTTATTCCATGAATCATATTCCCAAAAATATCTAGCTTACAAATAAAGTATATGTACATTATTTAAGTTTTTTTTTTTAACTTTAGTTAACTTTCAGTGTATGTCTGTTTTTAACAATCTTGTCATTTACAGCTATGACTTATAAACAACGAAATGTTGCCGGCAAGCCCAAAACCCATACAAAGTCTCAGTGAAAATCACACCCCCACATGCAAACATTCAAGATAACGGGGGAGAATGATAAAGCCACCTAATTGGAATGGTTTGTTGCACTCGCGGCTAATTAGCTTTTTTGATTAAGAATTGAAGCTTTCCATGATTTCAGACTTTTATTCTCTCTGATTTCGAAGTAGATGCTACGCAACAACAACAAAAGCGGCAGCCACAGAGACAAAAGCTTTGTTGTTGCTTTCGTATTGTGACCCGTACAATGACCGTTATGTTATTGTTCTTATTGGCGACATTGCGAATTGAACAAAGGAGGCGGGGCAAATGAGAATGGTGCAAAACAGAGAGAGGTGAATCACTCCTTTAACTCACGCACACTATCACGCAAAGAGAGTGCCCACGCATCAAGCCATGCGTTTGCGATCAATGGATTCTCTCTCTTCCTCGAATATGCTTTATATGGGCATTGAAAAATATGTTTGTGCTGCTTCTTGCCACCACCAAAACACACCAACACGCACACAGGCAAACAATGCCCACTTGCTGTTGGGGCTCAGTTTTTTCTTTCTGTTTTTATTCGACTGTACATACAAACATATATGCCATCATCACACGCACACTCATACTCTAACACGTACAAGCGCAGCAAAAGAAATAGAATTCGCAATGCATTCGTCACCAGTCTTCTGCCCCTTTGCCGATTTGCTGCCCTATTGTCTGTTTGCTGGTAATAACAGGCCAAACATTCCATTAAAATGACAATTCCTCGCTTATATGCAGTAGTCCTCGCCACGCCCACTAACTCACCTCCTTGTTGCCGGACATGCCGCTGACATAAACTTTAAGAACCATTTTCGCAGTCAATTAATTGATCCAAGAGCTTCTTTTGCGAAAATAAATCTGCTGCTGGCTACTTTCACGGCGATTAAAAATATTTTTAGATATTTTCCTTCTTTCTTCCGTCGCTCCTGGTCCTACGTAATGTTAAGCACTGTATCGAAGGCACACGCACTGGGCAAGGCTGCTGCAGTTGGGATAATAAAAAACACTGCGAAGACGCGGATAAAAAGGTGGCGTAAAGTGAATTAAAGAAAATATTTAATATCAAGAGTGGAAATTATTTTAGGGTTGTTCAAAATATATTAAAATATCAATATATCGATATTTTTTCTAAAGATGATAGATTTATATCGCGATTTTTTGTTTGCCCAAATATCGAAATTGCGATATTTTAAATTGATATTTATGCCCCAGGCTGCGAGGATAATTTGATTAAATTTAATTATTAAACTTATAAAAAAATGTTTGCATAAAAATTGTGTGGATAGAAAAACAAGTACAACAAATGTATTGGAATTTGTAAATTAAATTTTTAAAATAACCCTCTATCTTTTTTTTAAATTTTATATTAACCGCTAAGATAAACGAGAAATGTAAAAAAAAAGTTGTACTGAAGAGCTGACGGCTGAGCTGAAAAGCTCAGCGCGGATAACGAGCTTTTCAGCGTTATCCGCGCTGAGCTTTTCAGCAAGCTGACAATTTTTCAAACGCAGAAGCTTACGCGCCCATAAACTTTTTCTCACTGATAAAATAAATTGATTGAAAAGCAAGAAAATAAAAATCATCGAAACATATAGCTAAACGCTGTTGACAAGGACCGAAGATTGTTGGCGAATTTTATTTTTTAAGTTATCGATGTTTTTTTTTCAACCACTGATGATGCAGTCATGGACAAATTCCTTGTCTTTGGCACCCTTTAAGAAGTAACATAGAAATTTCTTGTGAATAAATGTTTTTGTTTGTTATTAATAAAACCATAAGGAAGCGATTTAATTATTTGAAAAATATTATTTTATGTTTGAAAAACGTCAATGTTTCATCGATGCTTCCATACATCGATGTTTGTCCACCTCTACTGGCTGTTTTCAAAAATTAAGTCAAATTTAAAACTATTTGAAACTACAGGTATTTGCTAAGCAAAATATCCATTTATTAACCTTTGAGTTCCTTGGACATGTATAGAAGCAGGAGCAAGAACACATGTTAATAGATTAGGGACAATTCATATTCTAAAAATAAAATTCAAAAGATGAACGTGTATTGTGTTTTAAATATTTCCGGTTGATGACCGCAAAGTAGGACCGCATTATTTGTTCGCAAAAGATGCCGAACAACAAGTGGAAAGAGGCTTATCACTGGCATTGTGTTTGGAACAAAATCGTAAACATAAGGTTAATTTCGTAGCCACTGTTCCACGCTTTTGTTACCGATTTGGAACTCGACCACATTTTACTTAATGGTTCGGAATTCGAACCCATTCTACTTACCGGTTCGGAATTAAACCCATTTTACTTACCGATTGGAAAGAAAGAAATAGGAAATTATGTGTTGTTGTAAGCGGCCACACTGTTCCACGCTTGTTTTTGGTCACACTGTTCCACGCGTTTGTTTTTTGCCACTCTTTTCGACGTACGCGTTTTGTTTTTTTGCGCGATCCGGAGAGCGATTAATTAATGGAAAACGCAAGATGCGAGTAGTGAAAACCTAGTGCTAAAAATTGAAGAACGAGTAATCCGAAAATATCAGCGGGCCAGCGTACGTGTGTGTGTGGGCGTTTATAAATAAAACGCTCCGAAGCAGTGTGCGAAAAGCAGACGCGATAAAAGAGTAAAAGAATGAGCCCAACCAAAAACAAGACCGACGAAAAAGAAAGCGAATATCAGTTTTTAAGTTGAAACAACAAAAAGGCTAAGGCGAAAGTGCATTACTGTGCAAAGCGAAAGAAAGAGAGAAATAGAGAAAGGGAGCGAGAGCGAAGAGGTGAATATCAAAGGGAAAACCCATTTGCATCGCAGCGAACGGACGGCCAAAGCGTAATTGTAAAATTCCACTGTCTGGGGCAGCCTGCCTGCCTGTTGTTGTTGTCGTTGTACATCAACTGCTGCGTATATGTGCAAGTTGTGTATGTGTTTGTGTGCTATATACATATATCGAAGAAAAAAGAAAAAAACATGGAAGTGGAATTGGAAGTAGCATGTGGAAGTTTAAGTTGTAGAGGAAAACAGCGCCGCCGCTTTGCAATTATCTTTATTGTCATGTGTATCTCTCATGTGTGTGCAAAATTTTGCAGCTATCCGATCTGAATCAACCTGTTAAACGTGCGGAGTGTGGTGGAGCCCAAGCCGAACTCTTAAATGGATGCAACATCAATAATCACGCAAGTTTCCCGCGACGATGAGCAGCTAAACGTCTATCCCAGCTATCCCAATGACAAAGGTAAGCAGAATCTCCTTTTCCCTTATCCGACGCCCCCAATAGGAATCGAGTGTTAAAACAAAAAGCGAAAAGGCAGAAAAGAAAAAGCATTCTCTCCTTCATGACTTCATGACTCATCATCATTGTCAGCCAAAAGCACGGCGTCACAACAAAGACGAAAGGACACATGTCCGCTGCCAAGAAGTTCTCACCACCCCACGAACATTAGCACCCAAGACCCCCTTAAAGCCCCAACCCCCAACGCCCCGCTGACCTTTCGTGCTCACACGATTGCGGTCAATATAATTGTAGGAGTAATATATGTGTGTCTATTATAGTAGCAGCATGTCGTTTTTTCCGCAAGTCGCAGCGAATTAAGTATTTAAATATTTAATTCAACTCTATTAAACTTTCCACCTTAATTTGACACGCTGTTTTCCCTCATCCAATAGTTAGGATCCAAGGATTTTAAAACTAAAGTAGAATCCGGTTATAACGACTCCGCTTATAGCGTCTGTTCGGTTATTGCGACGAGATCTCGATGACTTGGTTGGTCCCCATACCATTGTATTGTATACAAACTATTATCGGTTAGTGCGCCTTCCGGGTATAACGACGTAAAATCGTCGGTCCCTTGAATGTCGCTATAACCGGATTCTACTGTAACTCAAAATTGGATTCTAATAAAATAGAGATTTAGAACAACTTCCACATTTGCGCTTCTGAATTTCAGATTTAGTAAAATTAAATCTATAGTAGACTTTTTGAAAATCATTAGACTTAATCAAGTTATCTGCCCCACTTTCCCCTTACAATAACCCCGATTCAAACGTCTACGTTGTGAAACCTTTTCAAAATTCGAAATTCAAATAGGAAAATACAATAGTATATTCAACTTCAAAATAAAAAAATCTCAGCTACAAAGTTGTCATTCAAAGTTTGAATTTCAAACCAATAGGAACAATTATAAGTAATTGGTCTTAAAATAAACATTTTTACACATGTTCTGAAGCACTAATAACTTTATTAATAATACTTTTTCCAATAAAGCTGTGTTTACGTTATTCTCGCCGCCTTTTGTATTGTGAATGATCTAAGCATTCGCCCGCTTCGTTTTGTGGTTATTGAATTATTTTGCGACGCAGTTGCAACTCTGCCGCTTTTTAAACGCCACCCACCGCCTGGCCCACCGACTGGCCCACTTCCCCACCTGTAATCAGTTGATGACGTCTTTGGGTGCATGTGACGTCATTGAATTTTTCGGAGACTGGTGCACGAAAGCCTTTTATTGAATTTTTCTTTCCTTTCCTCAGCTTGCCTAACTGCCTTTGCATGTTTACTTTCGAGGGTCCAACAATAGAAACTGCCAATTAAATTGCACAGTAAAAGGCAGAGGAAAAAAATAAAAAAGAAAACCACACTAATAACCGACTTTGGAGATCCGATTTTGTTATACTCTAGCCTATTAAGAAAGCGCTCGTTTCCATATTTTTTTCTGTTCCAATGAAAAAAAGAGATTCTTATAGAACTATCTTAATACAATAACTTCAGATTAACTCAAATGTCTCTAAAAGTTTGAAACCTTTAAAAGATCTTTTGAAAAACTAATTTATTATTATTTGTAGATTTGTTTATAGACTCTTATTTCTAACTGACCTTAAAATCTTTATTTAAAAAATCAAGTAATGCCAAACACAATTTAAACAGTTTACATTATTAATTATATCTGAAAATAAATAACTGCAAAACTGAACAAATGAAATGCAGTATTCCAATCGCCCCTGCAAAGTGTATTAACTTTATACTACAGAGATAAAAAATATATATAGGAAAACCGGTATACATAGAGAGAGAGAAAGATAGGGGGACCACAACTAGTTTTATTATTTCTGCGTTTTTTTTAGTGATGCAAACAAACAAAGCAACAGACGAGCAGCAAAAGCGTAGCTTAAAGGTTGCGATAGGGTTGTAATGAATGAATGAATAAATGAATGGTGAGAGCCAAAACGGCGAGAGATAGATAAACAGAGAGAGAATATGATAAAGAGAGTGAAGAGGTGGGGCTTTTGGAGGTGTGGAGAAAACCGCATGAACGCCTTAAAGTAATAACAATTTTAATCTAATCTGCGGTCGCCAATGCACATACTATACCTGCATGGTCACCTATATACATACATACTTGATATATAGTATATGAAATATTTGCGGCTAGGTGTTAATTGACGGCTCTCGCTCACTTTGATCGACGGTGCTGCCAATTTGGCGCAAATAGATGTCGCTTCCCCGCCTTATCTGCCCGTCGATCTATAACATATAACAGCGTGTTTATGTGTCACGATATCGCAAATCAATTCAGAGTTTACAATCTGTATTTGTTTGTCTAAAACCTTTAGTTTGGAATCAAGTTATCCCGATTGTTCCAAATAGGGATCTCTAAGCGGTTTTCATGCGTTGAGCTTTGGCCAGTCGAGAGAGAAAGACTGAGAGAGAGAGAGAGAGAGCAACGAAAACGAAGTGGGAGAGTGAGTGATGGAAAGAGCGACGTCATCGCAACTGTTTGTATGTGCAAACACTTGTGGTTAAGATCGCAGTACACATATATAAAGTGACCTTATATCAAGGCTTATGATAAAAAAATTATTGAAGCAATATATATTAAACCTCCCTAAGTGCAACTTAAAAATTAATCCATTTAAGGCCAATTTACAGTTCACCAAAACTTGTATTTTTTAAATAATAATAATTTTAATAAATATAGAGTTCTGCTTTGTAGAAATCATAGTGTTGTTATTTCTTAAATAACGCTTCAAATGCTTGGCAATTTTAAGAATCCGTAAACTTCTGATAAATAATAAAGTAGTTTTGTCTTTCCCTAGTGGTTGGTGAACTTGGAAATACTAACCAAAACAAATGAATTACCATTATTAGCAAACTGCATTTCTGTAGTATTAACTTGGAAACCCCAGACCTATGTATAAGTGCAATGAGTAAAAAAAAACTTTACTTAAGTTAGTTTTTCTTTTAAGTAGTTTTGAAAAACCTACGACTATTATCTTGACTTTATCTGTTGTAGTGTGTGTGTGTGTGTGTGAGTGGGTGTGGGTGTCATTTGTGCGAGTGCAAAGAGATCCGCGCTGGAGCAAAACCGGCGAGCGAAGAGCAACAGTTGAAATATGTTTTTCTTTTTTATTTGAGAGTGGGTGCCGCCGCCGCTGCCGCCTAAGTGCTTTTTGCCTCACCGCGTATAAATATTTATATAGATATGTATATGTTCGCCATACCTACCCGCCCCTTTGTCTCCGCCGAAACACGCTTATAAATACATCTATATTGTTTTAATGGGCAAACGCAAACGAAAACGCTCTCGTAGTATCTCATTTCTCGCCGCCTCAGCCGAACTGCTGTGATTTTTCAATTTTCTCAAGGTCTCCGATGCCAAATTACTCACGCAGGCACACAGACAGCGCGTTTTCCTCCTCAGATTTAACGCCCTTTTCTTCGATACATTCAAACCCCATAGATTATTTATTGCTTTTCACATTCATTTGAAGCTTGCCAAAAATAGCCGGGGAAATTTAATTTTAAAGAATGCGAATCGAGCTCAAAGATCTCGGGCATAAACAACAATTTTCGGAAAACTGGAGGATGCTTTCGAGATATGGCCAACTTTTACTGTAACATATCCTGAACTGTATTTATGTGTATTTCTATATAAACATTATCGCAATGGTAACATTCCTGAAATATTTATTGTTTTCTACTGTATAAACATTATATCCATTTTTATACATTTATTGCAGAAACCCAAAAATATCCAAAAAGTTGTTGTCTGTGTATAAACATGTATTTCTCTCTGCGATTTTTTATTATTTTATTGTATAAACATTTATTATTATACGTTTATTGGGCAAATCACAAAAATAGCTTTAAAAAAGTGTTGGAGAAAGGCATGTGAATTAGGTAAATCTTATTAATTGGGAAAGTTTATTCTAAGAGAGACTTCTTAATTTTTATAGGATATATTATTTGTTTAACTTAAAAGCTCTTAGTTAAATGTGAAAACAAGTAAGAAAGGAGTTTTCTTTACTAAAGAAGCTTTTATTTGCAAAGAGTATGCCATTTTCGCCTTCCTTCCCGTTGAAAAACACGAAACAGACAACAGATGCATTGCAATTCTTAATTATTGAAAAAATAATATTATATACGGCGGCATACAAGCTGAGGAGCGACGGACTGCGTGCAAAAGATTTGTGCGATGGCACTTCCTATATACTAATGGCAACCCAAGGCAAGAATAAGAAACTTTTTCAAAACGATGGCATCAGCTTTTCCTTTTCCAAATCGATAAAGGTCAACGAGTTCTGTCCGTACATTTGGATTTTATCTCGTTTGGCTGATACATTTAGGTTCGTTGAACTGCGGATAGGGGTTAAATAAAGGCCAACCCCCAAAAACAAAGAAGGCTTGGGGGTGCTGCAATTTTACAGAACACTTCTTATAAAGGGGAGATGGCAAATTGAGTTTACCAAAATTATAAGGCAGGTGTTTCAATAGCTACAGTCGGAGAAACGGTTTTAAGTTTTGAATAATAAAAGTTTAAGAGATCCCTATATAGTATATGTGTAAATCATACGGAATCGGTAAATCTTCTGCTCAATATTTTCTATCACCATTTCCACTTGTCTTGGCCATTTATATCACGTGCCATTAACTTTGTTTGCCATCTTCTTCTGCCATGGCTTTAATTCAGAGCCGTCTCTATCTCAAAGTTAAATAAAAACGAACGAAAAAAGCTTCATAAATATGCTGAAGGTCGAGACTGTGTGGCTTTTTTGTTGCTCTTGAAGTCGGTGGCCAGAATGATATCATAGTGTGCCCCCCTGCCAGATAACAAACATTTTGATTAGATAAGCGTCTGTGTGTTGTTCTGTTCGAAAGTCGTATGAAAATGCGCCGCTGTGTGTGCTGCGGCGGTGGTGGCCAATTATATATTCTCGATTTCTTATGAATTTCTGTTCTATTTGCTTTAAATTAATTATCAAATAATTCTCCTCTCTCGCCATGTCTCACCCTCGTTGCGTTATCTGACAGCAGAGACCTTGCCCGCCAACAGAACCGAACAGAACAGACGCGAACAGCAACAGAAACTTGTCAAAAAAATGTGTGTACAAGTTATAACAAAAGAAAATCTGTAGAAATTCTCATTGCCATTCCGAATCAGTGGAGATATGTACTTACATACACATGTCTGGATACGATTGTTGGTGGGCTGGCCGGTCCGTCCTGGTCTGTCCTGTCCCGAAGACCAATCCCAATCCCAATTGACGCGTGAGGCCGTTTAACAGTCTGGCGGAGAAGAAATCGCCACATTTGCATAACTTAATGCACCAATTGTATTTTTTTTTTGTGCTTTCTTTATCAGTTTACATAAATCGCCGATCTAAACGGTTGACCTCGACTGATGGAACATTTTTCTAGCCACTTTTGTTTTTTGGCCTTTCTTGAAATCGATATTGAAGTGGCCTAGAGAACAATAGAATTCGATAGGAGGAATGGAATGTTTTTCTTGTGTTAATTACAAAAATTGTTTAATATAATTATTCAATCGGAAAATTAGTCTTGATTTTATTATAGAGAAAATACATGATTTTGTTAGTTATAGCTTCTATAAAACCGGTTTTTACACCCATAAAATTGTATGCCCAATTAAATCACAATTATTCAATTAAATATAATAAATATACGTTCTGATACCAATCAATAAGTGTTATAAATTGTACGCTTATATATATAAATATAGATATCGACACACATAGATATAGTTTGAGTAAATAAATTTCTCTACCTGGCATTTTATTTTTACAGTCTAAATGCAATTATGTGACTTAATCCAGATTTTAAGAGAGCCTTGTTAGAAAACACTTTTGCATGCAATATTTAACAAAAATTTTAAATGTTGTTTATATCCGGCCACTTATATTTATATATTTTACATAGAAAAAGGCAATGACAATGTCACATATGTTCAGTCCCCACTGAATATAGTGTAACATCTATTGATGCATGATTTATACATTTTTTAAATAAATGTTATTGAATACCAATAACTACCTAACTTTATCCGTATATAAATCGATTTCTTGTGGTCAAATATAAATGCTTAAGAAATCCATTGAAATATTTAATAACTCAACTCGTTTCGCATACTTTCGACCCATATTTGGGTGTCTATTAAAAACTCGAATCTAGCAGAGACATGACAGATTGTGTTGCCCCAATAATGAGCTATAAATATGGTCATCTAAATATGTCTGGAAACGAGCACGAAAAAAATGCGAGCCGGCTGCCCACACAAAGCCAGCAGCAGCAGCAGTAGCGGCAGAGCGCTTTACTTGAAACACCTTAAAAATAGGACAAAAGCCTATTTGAGTGTGATGTGGGCTGTTGTTGGATGGGTTGGATTGCGATTGGAGTGGACTGGCATGGGTTGGAGGATGGGCCCCCATGACGGGGGTGTTGCTCCATCGCTTCACCGGCGACCCAAATATAGATTGCCTATCAATAATCAGCAAGGATACACAGAGCTAAGTTTTCAACAAGTTGAGCGTTTCAGCTTGGCTTTCGCCCCATCCTTTTATGCAAAGTTATGCAAAAGAGTGATGAGGGTGAGCGAGGCAGAGATGAGAGCAAGGAAAAGGGGTGAAGGCTGCTGGGTAGGTTCACCTGCCTAATAATTACAAATGCCAGACGCTGGAAAAAAGCTTTCATTATGCCAGAGGAGTGACGGCAACTACAACAGCGCGCAGCACACGCTCATAAAATATTCAAGTGCATTTGCACTTCACTCCTAAGGGTTCTATATGCAAGAAAAATGCATTAGGGGAAAATCCTAGAAGACGCAAGATGTTGCAGCTTTGAGAGCATTTGTAGACCGATCTTTCAGATGGAAGATAACTAAAGAAATAATGGCTTTTTCCGAAATAATACCTAAATTCTTTTATCTTGCTACTATTGAATTTCTTTAAACTTTTAACGATTTCAGCTTAGAAATACAATGCAATTAATTTTTCTCTACTAGATCTCAGATACTCAATGGTTGCGCAAGTAATGGAGTTTACAATAGAATCTATGATGTTCTTTTAAGTTCACTAGTTATTAACAACTAAGCTAACAATAAAACTTAAGGTTTACGTAAAAAATAGTTGATTTTTTATATATTTTTATATTTTGGTTTATATTTTTATTACAATATGATCGCAGTTATGCAGATACTCCAGGAAAGAGTATGGAAAATGTAACGACACAGAAAGAAAAAGCTCATAACATCCCAAGCTCAGTTTTCACTTGGCTAACGGTTCAATGAACCGTTACGTCTAGCTTAGCCAGCAATAAGGACGCCTGCACCACCCCACTTTGCCGCCCACATCGCCCACTTGAAGCTTGTTTTCCCAGCTAAGTGATGTTTGACTGCTGTTTCCCTTTGTTGCCACACAATGCAAATGGCTGACGGACGCATTTCTCCAACGCCACCCTCCATCCTTTGGCCCCTATGCACTCCTATCCGCAATAGCCAAGGTGGCCGCACCTCAAGCCAGCTTAAAGGTCAACCTGTGACCTTCTATCCACCCATCTATCTATCTATTTATCCAACTTACTATCTCGCTAACTGACACTCTATGTGCGACAGTTTTACTTGCCTAACTTGAACTCAATGCTGTATTTTTCTTTTATAATTGAATTTATTATACAATTGAAATTGATAAAGAATGTGGAATATTCCCATTAAACGGCACTTGATTTAAATATCTATAAATATATATATATATATATATATATATATATATATATACTTGTTTTAAAAATTATAAAATCGCTATATTTAGCTACAGTATTCAAATTATGTTCAGAATAATACATTCAGTTGTTTGACCTTTTCAAATAAGGTCATTAAATCCTTTATTCGTTTAAGAAACATTTTACTCCGTGTGAAGCTCTTACATTCTTATATTTAAAAAATACACAAGTATTTAAAGTTTTGACCTTATTTATTTGTTATATTTGCATCTTAGCCAATAATGATCCAAATGAATAGTTAATGTTTTGAATTAGGGATGTAATACTGTAGCTCGGATCTCTCGCTCTACCTGCGACTTTGTTTGTGTTTGCATGCAATTATAGCATTTCCCATCGATTAAACGCATGTTTCTACCGCCCGCCCCTGTCCCGCCATTGCCGCCATCTAGCTTTGCCTTTGACTTCTATTTTTAAACATATTCGCACAGAAAAAACAAAAACAGAAGCAGCAACACAAACCCAAACACGCTGGCTGGCGGCCGCCACACGAGCAACTAAAACAAATTGTCTTCTGCATTGCATGTACTGCAGTATTAACCAGATATAGAAATTGGAATAGATCTATATTTGTTTTATGCAAATGTGTAGCAAACAAAACAGACAATGTTTATGTCATTATGGTGCGCCAACTGTAAATAGTAATCTGAGCAAGGCGGTCGAAAATGGAATGAAAATATATAC
Source organism: Drosophila seguyi (assembly GCA_008042675.1). Lineage (NCBI taxonomy): Eukaryota > Metazoa > Arthropoda > Insecta > Diptera > Drosophilidae > Drosophila > Drosophila seguyi. The sequence goes on from VNJU01008151.1 coordinate 20,841, forward strand.
TATATATAGAAGCGCATGGAGGAAAACATTGTGGTGGGCGTACGCATGAATTGATGGGTCTAAATATTGCGGGAGAAGTTTTTATGAGGCAGCTAGAATTTTGTTTAAATTAGTGGAGCCATCACGGGATATGTTTGGAATTTCTATTAAAATGTATGAAGTTTATCCCTGAGAATTTAATTGAGCTCTTGAGTATGTGTTTTGTGATGTCTTCTAAACCCTTATTGAGATTTATTATTATGAAATATATAGAGGCTATTGGATTATATGGTTATTACAAATATAACATAATCGCTTGATTTTGTTTATTTAAATAAAATTGATTTAATTGATACAAAGCGTCTTTCTGCCTTGCCAAATTAAAATCTTTTTGTCTCATTTATAACACCAAAAACCCTAATGATATGTAATTTAATATTATTTCTTATTCAAATAGTAATACAAAACGTATCTCCTTTATTCTTCAGATGATGTAGACCGCTTAAAACCACAGAAGCGTGGATTTATCCAATCTTTGCTCTGCTGCTGGCGACGAAATCGAACGAAAACCAACCAGAATGGCACACAAATCGATGGTTCAACAACACCGCCACCATTACCGGACCAACAAAGGTACCTACTACCTCAGGTTAGGCTCACCGATATGCACAGAAAGTGCATGGTTATCGATTTGGATGAGACCCTAGTGCACAGCAGTTTTAAGGTGAGTTACCCTACGATTTAACCCAAATGGCATATCTAATAAATTGTATTTTGTAGCCCATACCGAATGCAGATTTTATAGTGCCAGTGGAGATCGACGGGACCGTACATCAGGTGTATGTCCTAAAGCGACCGCATGTGGACGAGTTTCTGCAGAAGATGGGTGAACTGTACGAGTGCGTTTTGTTCACAGCATCACTAGCCAAATACGCAGATCCTGTTGCCGATCTGTTAGACAAGTGAGTGTTAAATAATGTAAAAGATAATTAGATATTTAAAAAGAAGAGCAAGGCTCGAGCTTTAGCTGGTCTATAAGCTAGCCTCTCAGCTTCATCTGAGGTTAATCTGAGAATATAAAAACTTAATGCCAACCAATACTGTACATAACAGGTAGGACCCCACAATTTGTGTGGGGACTTTGGCAAGCCTCACCAGGCAAATTACCTTTCGTTTCATGACCTCGATCTCACAGATTATAAGAGCGAATTTAGTAAAATTATATAACATGAATAATTCATTTTGATAATTTCATTTCAGATGGAACGTGTTTCGTGCAAGACTTTTTAGGGAATCTTGTGTTTACTACAGGGGTAATTACATTAAGGATCTGAATCGTCTGGGTCGTGATCTGCAAAAGATTGTCATTGTGGACAATTCACCGGCCAGTTATATCTTTCATCCAGACAATGCAGTTAGTATTATTATTATTACGAAATTTAGATTGCATATTTGTTATTTTCTTGTGTATTCTAAAGGTTCCTGTTAAATCCTGGTTCGACGACGTTACTGACTGCGAACTGCGCGAACTGATACCGCTGTTTGAGAAGCTCAGCAAAGTAGATTCCGTCTACTCGGTGCTCTGCAATTCAAACCAGCCGCTGAACAATCATCAGACCAATCAGCACCCCCAGGAGCTGCAGCAGGCACCGAATCAGCAGCAGCAGCAGCAACAGCAACAGACCATCTCTGCCACGACAGTTATAACCCAGGCAACCACGCTGTCAGCCCCGACCATGTTGAACCAGCAGCAGCAGAAGCTGCCCAGTCCGCCCAGCCCACAAAGCGAGCTGCTGCAAAAGACGTAACATCAGTGGGAACTAATGTTTATAAATATATGATAAATTTGTATACATATTACAAGACCAAGCAAGCCAACTAAGCAAGCAAACAAACCTAAACCCTAAACCCTAAACCCAAACCCCCATGCTCTTCACACTCATTAACCCGAGTTGAAACCAACTACCATTTGCTATGTACTACATATAATCCCCCGCTCGACACCCCCCACATAGGCTAAGCATAAGTTTTATATTATGATACACATAACTTTTACGGAAACCTATTTACACGGCACATCAATTTGTTATTTATTCTTTGTTTTTTTGCTCTACCAATTATAATTATTATTTTTTTATTATGTGTGTTTTCATAAACAACTGCTAAATGCTTAATGCGGTGTACCCCATCTAGGGAGTATATACAAATGTAATAAACCCATATACATAAGCGTCCTATGTATACCCAATAATAATAATACATAATTGTGTAAGCGTGTATTTAATGAAACAGAAAAGAAGAAACAACTGAGCAAGCAAAAGATTTAAATGCATAAAAAACAAAAAATGATAACTTTATACATATGAGCAGAGAGATAAAATCAAATTCAAAATATAGGTATATTTATATATATATATTTTTTATTAAAAACGTCAAAAAATTGAAAGAAAACAAAAAGAAATTCTAAAACAAAATATATAAATATGTGTACTAAAAGAAATTTATATATACACAATACATGGATATATACATATATATATATTAATATATTTAAGGCATGTGTCTACACATGTTTATATATATAGGCACCTAAGGCACATGTATAATATTTCGTATATTTATTGATGAATTAAGTTTACGCGCGGGTTCTGCCCACCCACTGACTCGCGCTTGATCGCTGCTGGCACTGTCAAAGTTGGTCTTATCGCGGTAATATATGGCTATTTCGTCCAAAGACACTATAATAACAAGATGCATAACGGCGATACATTTAAATTCCCATTCGCCAGCAATTTTTTCGGCCACCAGACTGGCTCTAAAGCGTACTCTGACTTTGGAAGAAAACTTCAAGAAACCATTGAACTAACACGAAATATTCGGTTATGGCGTTACTCTGCTTGTTATTATAGGGTCTTTGCTTCGCCCGTTTCATACACACACATTCTGGTTTCCTGAAAATGTCTGTCAAACGCGAGTTAGGTTGGGACCGCGCGGTGTAAACGAGTTTTACTTGCAAGCCAGTGTGTAACGCATCTAAAAAATAAGAAATAAAATGTCTGCGGCGCGTCCGTAGTTGTAGTTTATATATAGCCGCGCTTCCCCTGGCACAAAATCACGAATTTTCTAATAAATCCAATCTGGTATTAAGATATTCTATTCTGTGTGTCACCGAAAATTCCTGAATTTGTGCCGTTGCGCAAGCGGAGCAGTTGCAACATTTTAATCTAGGCTTAAATGGAAAATTATACATCTATATATATATATATACATATATATATGTGTTTTAACCAATTTATGTTAATTTCTCCCTTTCTTATCAAGTGCGCTTATGAAACGCATTGCAATATATATACACGCCTATGTTTTAACCTATTTTAATCCATCTTCAAAGTTGTACTTCCCCTTTTTCGGCCGCGTTCTGTATTCTGTGAAATGTGAATGAAACCAAACACCTAAAGCTTCTTTCAACTCCGACCAAATATCAATCATATATTTATATATATAGTATATATATTGAGAGCTCAAGCTGGCCACGCCGAAATCCCACCTGATGAATATATATTATATCTACACATAGACAAAAGACGCTTTATTGCTATCCGATAACACACACACTTACAGAGACCAGAACAGTACGGATCTTTTTTCAATCTTCTACTATTTTAATCTATACTATATATGTATGGGTAATGTCTTGTACTTTCTCAACTAACTTTTACACCACAACAATTCTTTGTTTAGTGCCTAAGCTTTTGTGTTTCTTTTATCTACTTTGCCCACTTACTAAAATTGGAATAAAACAATTGGCACGTTGCAAACGCGCGCGATATTCTCATTTATTTTTTTTGCAAATCGAGCAAGTAAATTAATACATAAAGCTAAAATAATAATATTATATGTATTGTATATCATTTACACCTGCTGCTAAAGTATAAGCTAAAGAAGATTGCAGCCGTAATCACGAAAGGAAAATGTTAAATGCAAAGTAACTGCATATATATTATCGGTTTTACTTTTAATAAGAGGAGAACAACCATTCAACTTAATTTATGATTAAAGGGAAGCAAATTCTATTTTTAAAGTGAAAGCCTATAAGTGTAATGCATCAACAAAAAAAAAAAAAGAAAAGAAAAAAAAAAGAATTAAAAACCACAAAAATGAAATTTAAAATCTACAATAATTATTATGTCATCAAACAACAATAAAAAACAAAAATTAAAAACCAATTTGGATCGAGTCTTATTTGCAATAATCATTTATTGCAATATCGAATTTCGTAGAATTGGCTCAACCCCTAAAAGGTTTCGGTTCCCCGCACGATCCCACCTCTTGCAGAGGGCAACTAAAATAAAACTCACTCATTCGCTTTGCTTGTGCATGGCAGGCAAAGACTGCAAGAGGAAACTAGGAAAGAGTGATCGGTCCTCCTTGTGAGCTCTGATTGATTAGATTAAAACTCATTATCCATAGGCTTTTTGAATACGGAATAAAGTGTTCTATTTATTATTCAAATTTGTTGATTTAACGCACATTGTTACACATACATACAGACAGACAGTCGAGCTCACAATTTCCATCGTTTTCCTACACACTATTTAATACATTCATTATTATATATCTTTAGTTCAATATATATATATATATATATTTGTCTTGAACTTAGCCGCTAAACTAAAGATGTAGGCAATGGGGTTGATTTTTGCTTGGTTTTCATTGTCGTTATATAGGCCAAAAAACACTTAATTAATTAATTATTATATATTGTATTGAACATGCTCGCTTGTTTAGATCTCGTTCTCTTGTTCTGGTTAGTCTTTTGAAAGCATTTTTTGCGCGCGAAAGGAATATAAAAAATGGATTTCAAACAACTATATATAACTTTCTTAGCAAATCTCGTTAGCCTCGCCTCGGTATTAAGTTTGTATAATCTCAAATACAAAATACATCGAAAAAGTGGAATTCGGGTGTGGGATTTATCAATATTTCGTTATATATCAGTAGATGAAATTGTGGTTGCTTAGCGATTCTTTGATATTAAGATTGGTTTTGTAGACTTCGTTTGAATTTAAAGATTTTTAAATGCATTTAAGTAACGTGTTTTCAATTACAAACATTTCCTCTTGCTCTCGTTCAGGTTGCTGAAAATTCCTTTACATTATATATATACCATTTCATAGCTATATGTATGTATATATAAATACGCAATTTATTTATCGAGTTTGCTTTGTGGCTGTAGTTTAACATTTCCTTACTTAAATGATTTCTGACTAGACTAGTGCATTAATTAGAATTGGATCGCATTTAGAATTCATTATTTTTTTGCTAAAGCAATGACCGTATAATAATAAGATGAGTAACGCCATACGACTATTATTCCACTATATTTTCGTCCATTCTGGATCTCTACGCACAAATCGCACTTGCTTAATCTATGTATACTCGTCACATAGAAGCGCCTTATATTTGTTGGTTCAAATATATTGGCGTTATGCATCTTATTATTACAAGGTATTTAATTTAAGTATTGCTAGTTCTTGTGATCAATTGGTTAATTTGTTTGAAGGAGAGCTTTTCTCGTGTGTTCTTGTCCCTGATGTCGATCCTAGAGATGGCAGAGTAGTCAGCGTCTAGAAAAACGCACGTGAAGGCTAAGAATTCCTTAGTCTTTACTAATACTTGATATATCTTACTCTAATATTTAATGCTCACCGCCTAGGATTAACTTCGACTTCTTTGTGTGCGCTTTACAATTTGTTAATATTACTTCAGGGGTTGAATAATATGGGAATCTTGAATATATATATTGCACGCCTACAACGAGCTCTCCTCTCGTTTTGATTATTTTGGTTGCTTTAGTAAATTTGATCGGTGTTCATTTGCTTACGTGTTTTGCATTTATGAATATGCTTAAGTTTTTTGGTATACAAATACTTTTCAAATGGACAAAAATGGTTCCGGGCTACGGGTTCTGTGTGTACTTTCGGCTTATGATCGAACCGATCGAGTTAAGTGTAAGAAATATGCAGAAATGTACAGAGTAATTACAAGTAATACATGCATAGTAAGTATGTACGTATGTATGTGACGGGCAGCCGTCGCTCCTGCGACTGCCCAACTATCCGTCCCATATCCGATATCGGTCAGCAATGACGCTTCTGTCTGGTTGTGGGGCAAAAGCCCCCTTTTGCGAATATGTAACTCTTAAGCAGCGGATCAGCGGGAAAATAAAACGGGCAAGGGGCTTGGGAAGAAGCTAAAGCGGCTGTCCTTGTTGTTAAACATGCGCGATGGGCATCTGAAGCGTCTTCGCATCCCGATAAGACTTATCCTACACATACTGATGGTCGCCACCACCCAATCCGTCTGGGCAGTCCACGCTTAGCAGCGGCTCCTTCTCTATGGTCTGATGAGTCTGGGCATCGTAGTCATAGTAGGTCATCCAGTCCACCCGCCGCGGCTGCACCAAGCCGAAGCAGCTGCACTCGAGAAAGTCCACCAAGTTCTGGATGGGACCGCGAGTGAACGGACTGTGGCCGCCTTTGGCCTGGAAGTGGCGATATCGGCCGCGATTCATGCGCTCGTTGGTGGTCATGCCCAGGCAAATCACTTGATAGGTCTGACAGATGGTCAGCAGGATCACCCAGGACATGTGCAGCAGAGCGTTGCCCATCACCCAGCCCACCCATGCGTCACAGTTGCCAATGGCCCGCATGGCACCGAGAAAATCTGCAAGTAATTCATGATTAAATGGAATTTCACTGTGGAAAATCTGGAGATAAACGCACTATCGAATCCCACATTGCACTGATTTACATAGTACTTGGAGCCGCCGTAGAGCATCCAGGCGCACATGATCAACAGCATCCAGAGGAAGCCCATGAAGTAGCTGTGATTCTTCAGCCCGATGCAGTTGCCCACCCAGGGGCAGTGATGGTCGAACCTTGCCACACAGCGATCGCATACGGAACAGTGCTTGGAGCGAATGGGCCGGCGCACCAGGCAGCCGGAGCAGAAGGAGGCGGGCTCAAAACCAATACCACCTCGTTCTGACAGCTCAATGATGGTCTAAAGGATAAACAGAAGTTATACATATGAGTGCCTTGACATTTTGTGACCGTAAGAGATGCTAACCTTGAAGCGCTGCTCCCTGGTGGGTTGGATGATGCCCGGATCTCCCTTCCACGACTTCAGAAAGCACACCCACAGGGCCAGCGAGGAGATCAGGAAGAGAGCGGTGGCCGTTAACGAAACTGCATCATTGATGTACATCAGCCAAGTGACATAGAACCAGGCCTTGGTGGCCAGATAAACGCTCAGCGGCAGCAGGGCCATCAAGTGCTCATCAAAGAGAGTCTTGCCAATTGAATGGAATATGGCGTACAGGACACCCAGCAGGAAAAACTTTATGATGTACAGTGTGTTCACGGTGAAAATAATTCCCGCCAAATAGAAGGCGGTGAAGGGGCAGGCCACCATCGACCACCATCTCAGGCGTTTATCGTGGCGTAGCTTGGATACCAGCGAGCGCCGTTGTAGCGAGGTCAGCGCCGCCTCCTTCACTCGTTCCATGACCTTCGCTCCTATCCAAATGGCTCCCGTTTGGGACTCCAGCATGGAGAGAGGCGTTTCGCTTCGCAAATTGGGCACATCCAGCGAGGCCTTCGACTTGAGCACTAGTGTGGAAATGGCCGTGGCATTTCTAGCCAAGATCGCCCAATGCAGGGCCGTGTTTCCATGCGTATAATCAACCATAGCGGGATTGGCCCCGAGGGTTAGCAGCAAGCGCACAGGATCCAGAGCACAAACCTGCAAAGGTTAAAGTTGAAGCAGTTTAGTAAAGGTTCCCCAGTGGTATCCTTCAGCTTATAGTTGCAGAGATGCTTATTACGTATAACCAACCTTCCATGCCGCCCACATAAGAGCCGTCATTCCGCCGCGATCCTGCAGATCCGGATCCACGCCCTTCGCTATAAAGTAGGCTACCAGGGCGGTGTGCGCAAACTGAGCGGCGATGTGTATGCAGGAACAGCCCTCGGCGTCCCTGATTCGCGGATCGGCTCCGGCAGCCATCAGCAGAACGACAGCGCCCAGATGCCCCTGCCGGGTTGCCCAGTGCAGTGGAGTAGCGTTCAGCTCACCGCCAACGGCGTCGACGGTTGCGCCCTTCTCCAGGAAGTACCGGATGATGTCCCGTCTATTATTTATGGCCGCCCAGTGGAGGAGCGTGACCGTTTCGCTGTCTGGCTGATTGACATCCCAGCCGGACTCGACCAGCTCGCGTACACGGGCAATGGCCCCATACTGGGTGGCCTTAACGATATCGAAGCCACTATAATCGGGCTCTACGGGCGCTGTGGGGGGCTGTTGGGCTATCAGCGCCGACTGCCGCTCGTTATCCGGCTGCTGGCTAGCTCCTGGGACACAGGAGCCCGTAGTGGCCGCTTGACAGGCGCTCTGGTACATTGCGCTGGCTTCTGGTAATGCTCTTCCGAATGTGATTCACTGCGGCACTGCGCTCGTAACATCAACCATCCATCCCCCTCCTTCCAGTGAAAGAGTGAGAGGGGTGGGGGGTGAGCGGAGAGAGAGAAGAGGTGAGTGGAGAGCGGAGAACGGTGAGCGGGAGAGACACCCCCACCAGGTACTGGTCAGGCGATTCACAGGTTTATCATTTTCCCAGTCCCCCTCCGGCTACGACACTGATGGTTTCTTTTTTTTTCCTGTTCCACTTTAATTCGCCAGGATCGGGTGCGGTGCGGATGTCGCGGTAATCAGTGTAATGCGTTTTACGTGCGAATTTTGGAGGACAGTAAAAGCAATTTTTTGGTGGTACTAGGGTTGTTGATAATATATCAAAATATCAATATATCGATATTTTTTCTACAGATGATATATTAATATCACGAATTTTTGTTTGCCAAATATCGAAAGTGCGATATTATTATTTGATATTTTTCGATTTATAACACTAGTTCTTATCGAAAATCTCTATGCCACAATTGATAGCTTAATCCTGTCAAATCTTGGCTTGGTATTACAAAATCTAGAATTAATCTATGGGAGAAATAAAACGGTTGGTTTCAGGCCGGTATAAGTCAAAATATCGGAAATATAAATCGATAAAGATATCATCGATATTGTCAATCGATATTCCCTTCCAGCTCTATTTCGCGCCTTATTTTTTAGCGTTTCCACATTACATTTTTTATTTACGGTTACAATTAAAAATAGCCCTTAACAATGGACGCCAAACGCAAGTTCAATGGCGGCTCCAATGGTCAGGCAAAGAAATTCAGGTTGGCACTGGGTAAAGGGTGCAGAATTCGCAATTCAACATTTTGTTTTGCAGAAACCCCGATGAAGACGAGGAAATGGATTTCGAGGCAGAACTTGCCGCCTTTGAGAACTCGGAGGAGTTGGACCAGACCTTGCTGCTGGGCGACGGACCCGAGAATCAGCAAACGAGCGAACGTTGGTCCCGCCCGGCGCCGCCAAAACTAGATCCAGCCCGGGACAACTTGCAGTTCCAGCAGCTCGACGTGGAGAACTATTTGGGGCAGCCGTTGCCAGGGATGCCGGGGGCGCAGCTGGGACCCGTGCCCGTGGTCCGTATGTTCGGCGTTACCATGGAGGGTAACTCGGTGTGCTGCCATGTCCACGGTTTCTGCCCGTACTTCTACATAGAGGCGCCAAAGCAATTCGAAGAGCGCCACTGCGAAAAGTTTCAGCAGGCGCTGGACCAGAAGGTTATTGCCGATATACGCAACAACAAGGACAATGTCCAGGAGGCTGTGCTCATGGTTGAGCTAGTGGAGAAGCTGAACATACATGGATATAATGGTGACAAGAAGCAGAAGTACATTAAAATCTCGGTGACGCTGCCGCGTTTCGTGGCCGCCGCATCGCGTCTGCTCAAGAAGGAGGTGATTATGGCGGAGATCGACTTTCAGGACTGTCGTGCCTTCGAGAACAACATCGATTTTGACATCCGGTTCATGGTGGACACGGGTGTGGTGGGCTGCAATTGGATTGAACTTCCCATGGGACACTGGCGACTGAGGAATGGCCACAGCAAGCCGCTGCCCGAATCCCGCTGCCAGATCGAAGTGGATGTGGCGTTTGACCGGTTCATCTCCCACGAGCCCGAGGGCGAGTGGTCCAAGGTGGCGCCCTTCCGTATCCTCTCCTTCGATATCGAGTGCGCCGGTCGCAAGGGCATATTTCCAGAGGCCAAAATGGATCCGGTCATTCAGATTGCCAACATGGTGATCCGGCAGGGCGAGCGCGAACCCTTCATCAGGAACGTGTTCACTCTTAACGAGTGTGCGCCCATCATTGGCAGCCAGGTGCTGTGCCACGACAAGGAGACCCAGTTGCTGGACAAGTGGTCGGCTTTCGTGCGGGAGGTGGATCCGGACATTCTCACGGGCTACAATATCAACAACTTTGACATTCCCTATCTGATAAATCGGGCGGCGCACCTGAAGGTGAAGAACTTCGAGTATTTGGGCAGAATCAAGAACATTCGGTCGGTTATAAAGGAGCAGGTGCTGCAGTCCAAGCAGATGGGTCGCCGTGAGAACCAGTACGTAAACTTCGAGGGGCGCGTTCCCTTCGATCTTCTGTTTGTCCTGCTGCGCGACTACAAACTCCGCTCATACACCCTCAACGCTGTGAGCTACCACTTCCTGCAGGAGCAGAAGGAGGATGTGCACCACAGCATAATCACGGATCTGCAGAACGGAGATGAGCAGACGCGCCGCCGCTTGGCCATGTATTGCCTAAAGGATGCATACCTGCCGCTAAGGCTGCTCGAGAAGCTGATGGCCATTGTGAACTACATGGAAATGGCTAGGGTGACGGGTGTGCCGCTGGAGTCTCTGCTCACTCGCGGCCAGCAGATCAAAGTCCTGAGTCAGTTACTGCGCAAGGCCAAAACCAAAGGTTTCATTATGCCCTCGTACACCTCGCAGGGATCGGACGAGCAGTACGAGGGAGCCACTGTGATTGAACCGAAGAGGGGCTACTATGCGGATCCCATTTCCACGCTGGATTTCGCTTCTCTGTACCCGAGTATCATGATGGCCCACAATCTGTGCTATACAACATTGGTCCTGGGCGGAACCCGGGAGAAACTTAGGCAGCAGGAGGACCTGCAGGACGATCAGGTGGAGTGCACGCCGGCCAACAATTACTTTGTGAAATCCGAGGTGCGTCGAGGACTGCTGCCGGAGATCCTGGAGTCACTTTTGGCCGCCAGAAAGCGCGCCAAAAACGACCTTAAGGTGGAAACGGATCCCTTCAAAAGGAAAGTACTGGACGGCAGGCAGCTGGCCCTCAAGATCTCGGCCAATTCCGTTTACGGCTTCACCGGGGCCCAGGTGGGCAAACTGCCCTGCCTGGAGATCTCCGGCAGCGTCACTGCCTATGGTCGCACCATGATTGAAATGACCAAAAACGAGGTGGAGACGCACTACACCCAGGCCAATGGCTACGAGAACAACGCGGTGGTCATCTACGGCGACACGGACTCTGTGATGGTTAACTTTGGAGTTAAGACCCTGGAGCGCAGCATGGAGCTGGGCAGGGAGGCAGCTGAGCTGGTCAGCTCCAAGTTCGTGCACCCCATCAAGCTGGAGTTCGAGAAGGTTTACTATCCCTATCTTCTGATCAACAAGAAACGCTACGCCGGATTGTACTTTACCCGGCCGGAGACCTACGACAAAATGGACTGCAAGGGCATCGAGACAGTGAGGCGAGACAACTCACCGCTGGTGGCCAACCTAATGAACTCCTGCCTGCAGAAACTGCTCATCGAAAGAGATCCCGATGGTGCCGTGGCCTATGCCAAGCAGGTGATAGCAGATCTGCTCTGCAACCGTATTGATATCTCTCATCTAGTGATCACCAAGGAGCTGGCCAAGACGGATTATGCTGCAAAGCAAGCGCACGTGGAACTGGCCGCCAAGATGAAGAAACGGGATCCCGGCACGGCGCCCAAGCTCGGTGATCGCGTTCCCTATGTTATCTGTGCGGCAGCCAAAAATACGCCGGCCTATGCCAAGGCGGAGGATCCACTCTACGTGCTGGAGAACAGCGTGCCCATAGATGCCACCTACTATCTGGAGCAGCAGCTGGCCAAGCCGCTGTTGAGGATCTTTGAACCTATTTTGGGAGAGAAAGCAGAGTCTATATTGCTCAAGGGAGAGCACACGCGGACCCGTACAGTGGTGACCTCCAAGGTGGGCGGACTTGCCGGGTTTATGACTAAGAAAACCTCCTGCCTCGGCTGCAAGTCCCTAATGCCCAAAGGCTACGAGCAGGCCTGCCTGTGTCCGCACTGCGAGCCCCGGATGAGCGAGCTCTACCAGAAGGAAGTGGGCGCAAAGCGCGAGCTGGAAGAGCACTTCTCTCGGCTCTGGACCGAGTGTCAGCGCTGCCAGGAGTCCCTACACGAGGAGGTCATCTGCTCCAATCGAGATTGCCCAATTTTTTATATGCGGCAGAAGGTGCGCATGGATCTGGACGCGCAGGAGAAGCGAGTGCAGCGATTCGGCCTGGCCGAGTGGTGATTAAATGCATGAATTTACTGAATTGTTTAATCCTATAATTTAATAATTATATTACTAGAAGTTATTACAAAGTTTTCTTTTTTTCGGCTTGTGTATGGTTTTTTGGGCAATTAATGCAATTTAAAAAAAGCTGTAGACGATGTTTTCTAGTTTCGGGCGACGCTTTGGACACACACTCATTTTTACACAGGGGGTGGGGCTGGTAACTGTCTAAGGACTTATTTGCGACTCTGCAGGGTGTTGGACAGCCAGTCCATGGCCTGGTCAAGCCCCTCGCCTTTGGTGGCCGACGTTTTGAATATCTGAAATGTGCGATTTTTAAGGTTTTCCAGCCCTAACGCATGATGCACCTCGGCGACGGTCATGCAGCCGTCCATGTCCTGCTTGTTGGCCAGCACAACAAGTATCGCCCCAGCCAGTTCCTCCTCGCGCAGCATGTAGAGCAGCTCGTCCTTCGAGATGCCAATACGGTCTCTGTCCGCAGAGTCCACCACGTATATTATGGCGTCTGTGTTGCTATAGTAGCAACGCCAGTAGGGTCTGTAATGTAGATACATATATTATAGAAAATTATAAAATAAAAAACGCCCCGCAAGATCCAGGAACTAAAAATTCTAGCAGATGGCCGGTGATAACAGGAAGCAGATTACGTTTCCGATTCCCTTATCTCGCGCCACCACTCACCTAATACTTGTCTGTCCGCCCAGGTCCCACACCTGAAACTTGAGGTTCTTGTATGTAACCTGCTCCACGTTGAAGCCAATGGTGGGTATCGTGGTGACCACCTCGCCCACCTGCAGTCTATAGAGGATTGTGGTCTTGCCGGCACCGTCCAGGCCCAGGATCAAGATGCGCATCTCCCGGGAGCCGAGCAATCCGCGAAAGTAGCTGAGCACCCCACCTGCAACAAAAACAACGACGAGAGGGGAACGTACGATTTTTATGACCAGACATCGTCACCGGCGGGTGTCGTCGGACCCGGGCCGCGACGTTTTCCGATTCCACGGCTTCGCTTACCCATGATTCCGGCTGAACGTTGTCTAGTGCTGGGTCTGCCTCTAAATGCCTGAGATTAACCTAATTAATTGTATTTGCAGCTACAATTAATACAAAAACGAAACAATCTTGTTTTCACTTTTTTTGTACAGGGAATGGTTTCGGGGATGCCATTCACAGGTGGCGTGAACATGACGTGTCAGAGCGTACGTTCAGCAGACAAATTTTTCACCGTCTAAAAAAACTTTAAATAACTACGAAAATACTTGAAATATTAATATTTTTAAAATATACTTTTAATTGAATGTGCCCAATTTTGTTAAATTAGAAAAATATTTGCTGTGACCTGAGCTGAACGCGCCCATTTTTATTGCCGGTTGGCAGGGCTGTCACCCCCGCGTGAAAATTGTTAGAGTTGTCTGATATTTTACATCGAAATGTAAAATAATAATAACTAAAATAAGTGATATTTTGCTAAAAAAAGAGAAGTAAAAGAGGGGAAAATTGGAAAACCTCGCTGGTACAGTGAAAGAAAAATAAACAATAATGTCCGACGAAGCTCGCAGCTTATTTCGTGCAGTCAAGAATTTAAAGTTTGAATCAACACTGCTCCTATATCATTAAGAATTTCGAATTAATTTAAATGATGAATTTTACACGCTTAAAATGCATTAAAATTATCTATTACGACAAATGAGTAGTACTAGAATAACAAAATTTATGACCGTTTTTTCGTGCAGCTAGTTTACATTTAAGTAATTGTGATTTTTGGACATTTATTTTGTATTTTTTTTTCTGTTTCGGATTTTGTATTGAATTAGAATTCAGACAAACTATTCATCGGTGACAAACAATTTTAGACTTACCGATAGTTCAATCCCAGTGTGGAACTTGTTGTTGTAAGCGTGTAGAACCTTATATTTTGACATGCGACATTATAGTGTTGGCAACTCGGCTATTTTCTGGCCAGATATGGCTATTTATATATATTAAACAACCCTGTTTGTCCGCCATTAGAGTTTGTCGCGTCGCTCGAAAAAAAAAGTGTGGAAAAACCTCTTCAAACTGTGCTAATAGGTAAAACTTTTGCACAAAAATAAATAAATTCGGTTCTTTACAGTGTGCGCGATACGTGGAATGTAAACTTTGACGTCTTGGCGTCGTTTGAGTGTTTATTTTGGTGTTTGCCGGACTGCGCAAAAAAGTGTGCCGTAAACGCATAAAACGAACAGGGCTACGATTACATATCACGGCTGCCGATTATATATTGTTGAAGAGCTGACATCGTATTTGTTTACAGACAACGCTGGCCCAGTTGGTCGCTGATTAACGTGCACAGGAGCCCTTGGATAAGTAGCAACAATGGCCTCGCCCTCCCCGGCGAACAGTCCCATGCCGCCGCCACAGGCGCCCAGTCCTATGGCCCCGCCATCCCAGAGTCCCGCCCCCTCGCCGCACAGCCCGTATCCGCAGCATCAGCAGCCCGGGCCGCCGCAAGGACCACCCCCCGGTGCACCGCCACACATGCAGGGACCCCCACCCCCCGGCCATCCCGGAGCCTACGGCCATCCGATGCAGCATGGTCCACCGGGACAGGGCCCTCCGCCTGGCCACCATATGCCGCCGCATCACCAGGGCTTGAGTATGTGTTTGACACCGCCTCTGCGGCCCCTCATCCTCACGTAATCATCCGTAGTTTTCTCAAAAGGTCCGCACATGGGGATGCAGATGCCGCCGACGGGACCGCCGAATATGTCATCAATTGGTTATCAAACGCACGGAATGCCTCCAAATGTAAGTCAACGGGAGATGTGGGGTACTATCTTTAAGCTTAAGATAGGTTTTAATTCAGTTTTCGTATCTGTCATAGTGAAAGTATGAATTGAAACCATTATAATGGTGTATATGGCATCACCACAAGGTGACTTGTGAGGGAAATCAGGTCTCAGGGGCTGGAGCTACGAAATTTAGTAACATTATTAAAGTTTGATAGTAAGCATGGGATTTATTTCACATTAATGTTCCTGCAGAAACTGTCCAACATCTATATATTGATAGCATTATTTCCTTGTGCATTTCACGTTGTAAGATTTCAGTTTTCAATCCCCTTGTCGGTGATGTATATTTACTTATTAATGATTTATTAGGCAGCGCTTGTGGCTTACAAAATAGATTTACTAAATGTTTTTCAAAAGTCTGAATCGAGAATATGTGTCTTTAATTGCTTTCCTGCCACATTTTTATCTGCCGGCAATCAAAGCTGGAAGATCTTGAAAAGCTCTCTATTGGAAAGCTCTTTATTATTGGCAAATGACAGTGCAGCTGGGTTCAAGCTTTTAATTAAGATCTTTTTTTTCGCAATCAGTTTTTAGTGTGTGTCGCATGCTTAATTTACTTGGGCACCGGCTTGCCCCCCACCGAATCCTCACGAGCGGCTTTACGCAACAGCTCCTCGATCTCTTTGCGCAACTTCTCTGTTCCGGCACAGATCAGATCTGGCTTCATTATGTCAAAGGGCCCGCCAAAGGGAGCGGTGACCACGCCGCCTGCCTCCTTGACGAGCAGGGAACCGGCAGCACAGTCCCAGGGATACATGTCCTCGATGTAGAAGGCATCCAAATTGCCAGCGGCCACCATGCACAGTTCATCGACCACACAGGAATAGGCCAGGAGTCTGGGGATTAGAAAGATTGTTATATTAAACTCAATGCTTGGCTGGATTTTAAGGAAAATGTTCATAGATCTTGCAGTACAACAATATCTTCAGACGTCCAATTGAAATTAATCTTTATTATTTATGTGTGGTGAAAGCTTCGGCTGATTAATTGTTTTGTATTCAACAGTTGTCTCTTTAAACGAGTTTAATTGGAATTACTCACGATAAAGTATTGAAATTCCAGTTTGAACTGTATTTTCAGTTAATTAAATAAAAAATGTTAGCTAGTTAGGTTGAGCTCGAGATAACATACCGCCTGGCATTCAATCCCACGTGATAGATCCGTTTGATGTGCTCGTTGGCCACCGAATGCACGTGCAGAAGGGACACTTCGTAGGCCACATTGGCATTCTTGATGTTGTTACAGTTGCTAACATGAATGGCCTTGCCGTTGCAAAAAGCGCCCTGTCCCAACTTGGTAGTGAATAGCTTCTTCTGGACGGGATTGTTGATCACACCCAGCACAATCTGTTTGTTGATTGATAGGCCAATGGAAACGCAAACGTGCGGGATCTGCTTGATGAAGTTCGAGGTACCATCGATGGGATCTATGATCCAGGTGGGCGCATCTGTTAGCTCACCGGATACGTTGTTGTTCTTGGC
Source organism: Drosophila seguyi (assembly GCA_008042675.1). Lineage (NCBI taxonomy): Eukaryota > Metazoa > Arthropoda > Insecta > Diptera > Drosophilidae > Drosophila > Drosophila seguyi. The sequence goes on from VNJU01008151.1 coordinate 37,707, forward strand.
GGTGGCTTCCTCTCCAATGAACTTGTGCTCCGGATACGTAGCCAGTATTTTCTCCATTAGAAAATCCTCGATTTTGTTGTCGTAGTCGGTGACCACGTCATAAAAGTCGCCCTTGATGGACACGTTTTTACTGGCCATTTCGTAGCCCTCCAGGAGGATATCGCCCGCCTGAACGGCCAAGGGATGAATAAAGCTGTACAGCTCTTCGATCAGTGCTTGTGACATGTTGATTATTGTCTATATGCTTCCAGGCTCAAAACGATGCGTTGCTGCTCAGCTCGCAGTGCCAACTAATCACAGAGATAGCGCCTGCCCAGCTGGAAGTGTCTCTCGTGCTCTGGCGGAGCTTTGGTTTCGGTCTGGTTAGGTTACATTCGTTCTATGATTGTTTTGCCTGCTTCTCCGAGGTTTTATGTACTAAAAATTGGCATATCGCCTGGCTGCATGCCCCTGTTTCTGCTGCTTTATCTCAATTTGTGTGATGTACACAAATAGACAGAGACGCTTTTTATCTCTCCCCAGACAGTCAAATAGTCGTAAAACCTGTTTTTATCAGCATTTTTTCCCGGCGCTCTCGGGTAGCTTTGGATGAATTTTATATATTTGGGACTGCAAGTCATTATTGTAAGAGAGGGTTTTAAGCTTGATATTATTATTGCTTAAACTCTGCGTTCATTCAATTATTGTCTTTTCTTGAAATTTTTTTGAATTTTTGAATTACCTTTGAAAGGGTTTCTTGTCATAAACTGCCAGTCTAAACCTTGCAATCTTTTCCAAATCTTATTCAAAAAGTTACCTGACCTTGGAGTTTAAAAAGAAACCTGAACTGATGTAGCAATGTAAAGATTTCTAGATTAGCAATCTTTATAACCTTTAGTTAAACCATACATACTTATTGTTGCTTCGTATATATAATAGACAATTTATTCAAATATATAACCCGTCATCTGATCAGCTTCCTCTATTAGTTGAATCACATTTTTGGCCAATTCATCGGAGCAAGTGCACACACAGTCCGGCTTCATCACATCGAATCTGCCACCGCTGGTGTGGTAAACAAAGCCACCGGCTTCTCTGAGAATTATGGCACCGCCGGCCAGATCCCAGGGTTTTAGATTCTCCACATGATAGGCATCGCATCGGCCGGCGGCAATATAGCAGAGCGTTAGCGCGGCGCATCCAAAGCTGCGAGTGCTGATAGCGAGACAATGCGGCGGGTTAACGATATGGGAATTATCAGAGATAATACATAGATCTTCTTAGGAGATCACTCACCCAGTAGCATTCGAGGCCAGCTTGTACAGACGCTTCACATTGCTGTCGCGCGCCTTGGCCACCACGATCAGGGAAATTTCGTAGCCCACCACAGCTTGGTTTATCTGTAACCAAGAAATTGTATATTCTTCTTTATATTACTTTCTTATAAATTATACTCCAAGTGTTTATTATTCCTAAAAGTGTCTAGACAAAGGCAAGCTGTTCAGAGGGAGAGTGTTTATAATTACTTTTTGTCAGAATACTTTTAATTGAAATTGACTTTCTTTAAATTTCCTTTTTCATTAAGAGTTTGCTTTTCCTGATTTCATATTTGCGACTTATCAAAAGTAGTGCTTATCAGTTTCGAGATACTCCCTCATAGAGAGGAGCTAAGTGATGAAATTTCATCACTTTGTCAGGCACACTTACCCTTGTCACGTTGGACGACGCCCTGATGGGTTGGCCATTCAGGAAAGCTCCATGACCTTGCCTAGCGGAATACAATTCGTTCGATGCCGGATTATAGACAATGCCAACGACTAGCTCCTTGTTGATGGCCAAGCCCACAGAAATGCAGCAATGGGGAATCTTTCGGACATAGTTGTTGGTGCCATCTATGGGATCTATGATCCAGGTGGGCGCAGCACTCAGTTCGGGTCGAGTTTTGGCATTGGCCAAAGATTCTTCGCCTATTATCTTCGATTCCGGAAAGGCCTCGAGCAGACCCTCGGAAAGCGTTGCTTCGATTTGCTTGTCGTAAACGGTGACCAAATCGTAGAAGGCTGACTTTACTTCATAGTTGATATCTTTTTGGTGCCGGAAACCCTGCAGGAAGAGGGGACCGCACTTTCGTACCAACTCCACGGATACCTCGTGGTATTCCCGCAATTTTTCCTCACTTATTTTGTTGCTCATGTCTCGATAATCGACCGATCTATGGCGAAACAGCTGTGAAATGATTTTGGCAAAGCTTTTTTTTCGCACAAAGCTTTTTCCAGAGAGAGGATTTCCTTCTCCGAATTAATTTGCTTTATTTATTTTATTTACAGGAATACATAACTTTAATCTCTTGTAGTTTACTGCTGTTTTGACAAGGGATAAACGTAGATACTGACTTCTATACTCGTTGGCTAGTTAACTATTCTGTCTTCACTTGAACGTATACTCTGTAATCTGGTTGGCCTCTTCGATAAGGCTAATCACGTTCTTGGCCAACTCCGGAGTCGAGGCGCACACGCAATCCGGTTTTATCACATCGAATTTGGAGCCACTGGTGTGGCAAACAGTGCCACCAGCTTCGGTCAGAATAATGGCTCCAGCCGCCAAATCCCAGGGTTTCAAATCCTCGACATGGTAGACATCGCACTGCCCGGTGGCCACATAGCACAGGGTCAGAGCAGCACTGCCGAAGCAACGGGTGCCCGTGGCATTCGAGGCCAACTTGTACAGGCGCTTGATATTCTTGTCCCTTACCGCAGCGGCATGGATGAGCGAGATTTCATAGGCGATCACAGCTTGGTTGATCTGGAAAGGGAGAGTGGTATGACGTCCTCAGAAGGGGTTGACAAAAGAGCTTTTTCGTTTTGCGGGAATGCTGATGAATGAGACTCTCGGAGAAATGGAAAAATTGGGGAATGGTTTGAATAATGCTCTCTAGCGTACACAGAAAAAACTGCACAGGGAATGGATGAACTGGTTTATCTATATGGGCTTTTTCAAAATTATATCTTGTCTTAAAAATGCTTATATTACGCTATAAAAATTAAAAACTAAAGAAAATGAGCCACTCAAGATAAGCAAATTATATGGAGACTTCCTCAAGTTTTATCGCAAACAAGCTTATTTTTAGCCTTACGTTTAACCTGAGGTTAGAATATTAAAAAAGTTTATTCAATTTGACTTGTTAATTACTTCTGTTAAGAATTATAAAAAAAAACTTTCGCATCTCCACACAACCAAATCAAATAAATCAATTTAACATGAAGTTAAACCTGAAGTTAGGACTCTTTAGCGTTAAACAAAATTTTTTTAGAGATGTACTCTTCAAGAGGCTGTCCTTTGACAAAGCAAACACATTTGTTGGCGAATATTTGCCCAATAAATCAGAAATCTTTGAAATTCCTATTATCTTTACTGTCTCCTGTCACGGTTTTATCTTCTCAGTAAGAAGTCTAGGTTGTTTGCTGTTGGTTGCTGTTGTTTTTTTCAGTGCACCGATAAACCTTTGAGCATGCTAAATTACACACCCCAGCAGTTATTTGTCCAGTTTCGATTATCTTGTTGTTGCTATTTTTTGACATTCCCAAATGACTTATATAAGCTCCCTCGCTCGCTTACCGTCGTCGCCTTGGAGGTGTGAATGGGCTGGCCATTTAGGTAGGCTCCATGTCCCTTGTACGCGGAAAACAGCTCGTTCGCCGGCGGATTGTAGATGATTCCCACCACCAGCTCTTTGTTGACGGCCAAGCCCACGGAGATGCAACAGTGTGGAATGCGATGGATGAAGTTGGTGGTGCCGTCGATGGGATCGATGATCCAGGTGGGCGCATCCGTTAGTTCCGCTTGGCGCTTCGACGCCGCCGACTCCTCCTCGCCAATGATCAGGGAGTCGGGAAAGGCGGCCACCAGTCCCTCGGTGAGAATGTCCTCGATTTGCTTGTCGTAAACGGTGACCAGGTCGTAAAAGTCCTTCTTCACCTCGTAGTCCGTCTTGGCCTTGTGGTAGCCCTCCAGCATGAGGGGTCCGCACTTGAGGACCAGCTTCATGGCCACATCGTAGTATTCCTTGAGCTTGGACTCGCTGACCGGGGAACTCATGGTTCTTGCTGCTGATTGCCGAGCACTCGACTGACCAACTAAACTATATAGAGGCGGAATCAGCTGGGAATTGAAGGAGAGCAGAGCTTTACGCTGAAGCTTTTTGTCATGCAAAAAGTGTGCGTTAGAACTTTGCACTTCTCTCGGAGAGCGGCGATAGAGTTGCTCTACGGGTTGCCATTGTTCCGCGGCTCTGTGGGTGTGAGGCAGGTACAGTGGCAGTCGGAAAAGTGGCACCAATCGAATGTGAAAGCGAATTAAATATTTTATATATATAAATTGTAGTAACATATAGATACTTAAAGAATCACAAGAACAGAAGTAAAAAAAATGTGGTGCTTTTTCCTTAAGGGGGCATATACACCTAGAGGCCAAAAAAAGTAAATTTTTGAAATTTTTTAAAGAGAGTCTATTTGAGTTATTTTTTTAAGTAAAAGAAGACACTATTAAGTTTTTTAATTATTTGGTATAAAAAAGTTTTTTATGTTAATGGAGTAATTAATTTTGTAATTTGTAATTATTCGGTACCAGATGCCGTCAATAATCTAACATTAAAATACTAAAAGGAATATTAAAATATATTATATAATCTAGTCTTTATCATAGCCGATTTTGACAATATCGATTTTTGACAAAATGGAGGTCGTTTGAACTTAAGTTTGCGATTTTCAAAAAAAAAATTTCCTATTTCCCCATAAAAAAAAATGAAAATCTTTAGATATCAAAAGATATTTAACTTTAAATAAATAAAATATATATATGTATAATATAAATTACCTTCATTATTTTGCTCTTATATATATATTGTTTTCTATTAATTAATAATTAATCAATTAAGGTAGCTTTTATTATTTTGAGTGCTACTGTGCTCGCTTATCGCTGGGATTGCGATTGTGAAAAGATTTGAATGTCCATATGCTGTAAGTTTTACGAATAAATTGTAGTCATAATGATTATCAAGAGATTTCTACAGTGAACAAAAAAGTTATTGCTGTTATTAGGGTTACTACATAAAAAAAATGCAGCACGATCTAAAACCATATAATATCTTTAATTATCTTGTCATGATGACTTGCAGTCTAGTGTTTTAGAAGCTGTTTTGCCCAGATATCAACCCCGTTTAAACTCAGTTTCATGGTAGTCTTTACATTTTATTATTATTTATTTGTTCAAAACCTCTTTTTCTTACTCCGCACCGACATGCGCCTGCTGATCGGCCTTCCGAATAAGCTGCTCGATCTCGGCTCTTAAAGTCTCTGTTCCGGCACAGATTAAATCCGGCTTCATAATATCAAAGGGACCACCATAGGGATGAGTGACCACGCCGCCGGCCTCGCGGATGAGCAGATAGCCCGCGGCACAGTCCCAGGGATACATGTCCTCGATGTGAAAGGCGTCCAGGTTGCCAGCGGCAACCATGCAGAGTGAATCCACCACAGCCGAGTAGGCAAGGAGCCTGAAAGAAGAGTAGTTTTATCAAAAGAAAAAAATTTGGTTGGGATTATGAACCCACCTCCTGGCCTGTGATCCCACATAGTAGATCCTCTTGATGTGCTTGTTGCGAATCTTTGGAGCGTGCAGCAGGCAAACCTCATAGCCCACATTGGCATCGTTTAGATGCTCACAGTTGCTCACCCGAATCGGCTTTCCATTGCAGAAGGCACCCTGACCCAGTTTGGCCGTGTACAGCTTGTTCTGGGCAGGGTTACTGACCACTCCCAGAACGATTTGCTTGTTGATGGACAAACCGATCGAAACAGACACGTGCGGGATCTGCTTGATGAAGTTCGAGGTGCCGTCGATGGGATCAATGATCCAGGTGGGGGCGTCTGTCAGTTCGTTGGTCACATTGTTGTGATTCTTGTGGGTATCCTCCTCGCCGATGAACTTGTGATCCGGATACCTAGCCAGTATCTTCTCCATGAGAAACTCTTCGATCTGGTTGTCATAGGCAGTGACCACATTGTAGAATTCTCCGCACTTGAGTGAGACAGCCTTGCCGGAATTTTCGTAGCCTTCGAGAAGGATTTCGCCCGCTCTCACTGCCAGCGGATAGATGAAGTCGTATAGCTCCTCGATCTCTTGTGACTTGCTGACTGCCATCGCTCTCACTCTCGCTTATCAGTGCTATCTTTACCGATATGTTATAGCGTTATTTTTCCGACTCCTCCGACGTTGTCTCCAGTGAATCTTTCACTGAGAGAGTGCTCGGCAGTGGAACGGGTTTTTTCCAGCACAGTTGTTAACTTGGTTCACTGACTGAGATACGCTTACTGCTGCTACTGCTGTTCTGGGCTGCTGCGAGTTGTGAGCTTTTTAAATTTATTTGCACTTGACTTTCAGCTTTTAAAAACAATGGAGGAGGGTGCAGTGAGTTTCTACTTATATTTATTCGAAATATTGCCCTTTGGGACTTGTTAAATTCATTTAACTAAATTGAACTATTGAAAGTTACTTAGTAGTTATATTGTTTGAATTACAAAAACCCTCAAGAAATATCCCGCGATAATGATTATATATTTATTTTCTATATAAACTCTTTTGATAAAATCCCCTGAATTTTATTAGCTTTTCCATTCTCACACTGCCTCTTCCCTTGTCTTTCTAGGCTCCTTCACAGCCATGCATAGTGTCGCCTGGAGGGCCGCCTGGCGGTCCACCTCCGCCAGAGCGCTCCAGCCAGGAGAATTTGCACGCCCTGCAACGGGCCATCGACTCTATGGAGGAGAAGGGCCTGCAGGAGGATCCACGCTACTCTCAGCTGCTGGCCATGCGGGCCACCTCCAAGCATCAGCACCTTAATGGCAACCAGGTTAACCTGTTGCGCACACAGATTACTGCCTATCGGCTGCTGGCGCGGAACAAGCCCATTTCCATGCAGATGCAGCAGGCTTTGCAGGCGGCCCAGCAACAGCCACCGCCAGGACCACCGATTGGGGCACCTGGGACACCAGGAGGACCGCCGCCACCCGGTGGACAACATACGGGTCAGCCGCCCGTGCAGCCTCAGCAGCAGCAGCAACAGCAACCACCGCCGTCAGCGGGTACGCCACCTCAATGCTCCACGCCTCCGGCTAGCAATCCTTATGGGCCATCAGTTCCTGGTGGCCAGAAGATGCAGGTGGCTCCCACGCCGCCGCACATGCAGCAGGGCCAGCCCCTGCCACCACAACCTCCTCAGATTGGTGGACCGCCGCCGCCCGGTCAACAGCAGCCGCCGCCCCAGCAGCAGCAGCAGCAGCAGCAGCCGCCTCCACAGGCGCAGCAACCGCCACCGGAGCAACTGCAGCATCAGCATCTGCCCAACGGCGGCAAGCCACTGAGCATGGGCCCCGCAGGAGGTCAGCCTCTGATACCGCCCTCGCCCATGCAGCCCCAAGTCCGCGGAGCTCAGCCGCCGGGAATGCCACCTGGGAGTCAGGTGCCTCAGCCGGGAGGCGGTCCGCCGCGACAAGTGCCGCCCGCTGGCATGCCCATGCCCAAACCCAATCGAATTACCACAGTGGCCAAGCCAGTGGGCCTGGATCCCATCACGCTACTACAGGAGCGCGAGAACCGGATAGCAGCGAGGATTTCGCTGCGCATGCAGGAGCTGCAGCGTCTGCCGGCCACCATGTCCGAGGATCTGCGTCTGCAGGCGGCCATTGAGTTGCGGGCCCTGCGCGTCCTGAACTTCCAGCGGCAGCTGCGCATGGAGTTTGTGCAGTGTACGAGGAGGGACACCACCTTGGAGACGGCGCTCAATATCAAGTTCTACAAGCGGACCAAGCGCCAGGGGCTGAGGGAGGCTCGTGCAACTGAGAAGCTGGAAAAGCAACAGAAACTAGAGGCGGAGCGAAAGCGCAGGCAGAAGCATCTGGAGTTTCTGGCCGCCGTGCTCCAGCACGGCAAGGATCTGAGAGAGTTCCACAGGAACAACAAGGCCCAGCTGGCCAGGATGAACAAGGCGGTGATGAACTATCATGCGAACGCGGAGCGGGAACAGAAGAAGGAGCAGGAGCGCATCGAAAAGGAGCGAATGCGTCGCTTGATGGCCGAGGACGAGGAGGGCTACCGCAAGCTGATCGATCAGAAGAAGGACAAGCGCCTGGCCTTCCTGCTGTCGCAGACGGACGAGTACATCAGCAACCTCACCCAGATGGTGAAGCAGCACAAGGACGACCAGATGAAGAAGAAGGAGGAGGAGGGCAAGCGATTGCAGCTCTTCAAGAAGGAGCTGCTGATGAGCGGCGAATACGTTGGCATCGACGAGGGCAGCATCATGGCCGATATGCGTGTCCATGTGGTGGAGCAGTGCAGCGGCAAGAAACTCACCGGCGACGATGCTCCCATGCTGAAGCACTTGCACCGCTGGTTGAGCATGCATCCCGGCTGGGATTGGATCGACGACGAGGATGACGGCACCTGCGGCGGCAGCAATGAAGATCATAAGCCCAAGGTGGAGGAGCAACCGATGGCCACGGAAGACGTTACCGACAAGGCAGCGATGCCGACTGGCACCGATGAGGATGCAAATCCATCCGATGTCATTACCAAGGCCAAGGTGGAGGACGATGAGTACAAGACGGAGGAGCAAACGTACTACAGCATCGCTCACACCATTCACGAGAAGGTGACGGAGCAGGCCAGCATCATGGTGAACGGCCAGCTGAAGGAGTACCAGCTGAAGGGACTGGAGTGGCTGGTCTCGCTCTACAACAACAATCTGAACGGCATTCTGGCCGACGAGATGGGTCTGGGCAAGACGATTCAAACCATTTCGCTGGTCACCTACCTGATGGATCGGAAGAAGGTGATGGGTCCGTACCTAATCATCGTTCCCCTCTCCACGCTGCCCAATTGGGTGCTGGAGTTCGAGAAATGGGCGCCCGCAGTGGGCGTGGTGAGCTACAAGGGCAGCCCCCAGGGCAGGCGGTTGCTGCAGAACCAGATGCGCGCCACCAAGTTCAACGTGCTGCTGACCACCTACGAGTACGTGATTAAGGACAAGGCCGTGCTGGCCAAGATCCAGTGGAAGTATATGATAATCGACGAGGGCCATCGTATGAAGAATCACCACTGCAAGCTCACCCAGGTGCTAAACACCCACTACATTGCTCCCTATCGGCTGCTACTGACGGGCACACCGCTGCAAAACAAGCTGCCCGAGCTGTGGGCGCTCCTTAACTTCCTGCTGCCCTCGATCTTCAAGTCATGCTCCACGTTCGAGCAGTGGTTCAACGCTCCGTTCGCCACCACCGGCGAGAAGGTGGAGCTGAATGAGGAGGAGACCATCCTTATTATTCGGCGTCTGCACAAGGTGTTGCGTCCCTTCTTGTTGCGTCGTCTCAAGAAGGAAGTGGAGCACCAGCTGCCCGACAAGGTGGAGTACATCATCAAGTGTGACATGTCCGCCTTGCAGCGCGTGCTCTACAAGCACATGCAGAGCAAGGGCGTCCTGCTGACCGACGGCTCTGAGAAGGGCAAGCATGGCAAGGGCGGCGCCAAGGCCCTCATGAACACCATCGTCCAGCTGCGCAAGCTGTGCAATCATCCGTTCATGTTCCAGCACATCGAGGAAAAGTACTGCGACCACACTGGTGGCCATGGTGTCGTGTCCGGTAAGTTTTACTCTATTAACAATTGGCTTGTACATTGGGCAGAGTATTAAGGCGGCATATATACCTAGAGGGCCAAGAAAAGGGTATTTTTTGAATTTTTTTAGAGAGTCTATTTGAGTTATTGAATCGGGGGTTTTTTTTACGCAAAAGAATACGCTTTTAACCATTTTTATACCCTTGCAGGGTATTATAATTTTAGTCAGAAGTTTGCAACGCAGTGAAGGAGACATTTCCGACCCTATAAAGTATATATATTCTTGATCAGCATCAACAGCCGAGTCGATCTAGCCATGTCCGTCTGTCCGTCTGTCCGTCTGTCCGTCTGTCCGTCCGTTTCTACGCAAACTAGTCTCTCAGTTTTGAAGCTATCTGCTCTCACTACTATATAAGTCGGAACGGGCCGGATCGGACGACTATATCATATAGCTGCCATAGGAACGATCGGTAAATTTTAATGAAAAAATTATAACTTAAGCAATTTTTAAGATATTTGCATAAAATTTTAGATCTGACCATTTGGTTATATTTTAAAATTTCGGTTTTAATTTTATCAAAATCGGACAAGTATATCATATAGCTTCCATAGGACCGATCGGAAAATTTTAAGAAAAAAAATTTGCACATATTTTCATAAAATTTTAGACGTAGCCATTTTGTATTATTCCAGAATTTCGGTTTTAATTTTATCAAAATCAGACCACTATAACATATAGCTGCCATAGGAATATATATATCTGTTTGGCTTTGTTGCTAGCAACATTTTTCGCCAGCAACACTCTGGCAACATTTATTTTATGACAGTACCCGAGAAAGCGAAAAAGTCAGAACATTTTTCTTCTTTTTCATCTACTTACTGCAAGGGTATTTAAACTTCGGCATGCCGAAGTTAGCTTCCTTTCTTGTTAAAATTATTTTTATTAAAAATTTAAAAAGAAATTTACGGAGTATTTTAGTTTTTTAATTAAGGTCAAAAAATATAGGTATTCGGTCCCAGATGCCGTTACCTTAAAAACCATCTAAAATTAAAAACCAAAAAGATTATTAAAAAAGGTACTATAATCTAGTCTTTATCGGCTATGAGATTTTAAAAATATCGATTTTTGACAAAATGGCGGCTGTTTGAACTTAAAGATGCAATTTTCAAGAAAAAAAAAAACATCCTTATTTTCCAAATACAAAGAAACTAAAATTCTTTAAAAAGAAATCCTATAATAATGACTCGTTTTTTATGTATAGAGAATGTCCACAGATAATTTCAAGTCAATTGGTTCAATGGTTTTCGAGATATTTCTGGTACCGATAACTTCGTAATTTTTTTAAATTTTGACTTGAAACTTGGCCTAGACATTCTTAAGATATCAATCTTTAATAAAATAAAAAGAATTTTAAAATTTCTCTTTAGCAAAATATCGCTAAGGATGCCACCATAATGCAGCATTTTGACATCTAAGGTGCTCTGTGGCGCCTCAGAAAAAAACATCACTAGGCAGGCGGCCTTGATTTTATAATTTTATCAGTATGAAAATTAGCGCTATTATCGATAACATCGATATGTAGGGCTTTAGGTTTGACAGCTCCCCGAGGTGTGCATTAATATCACAAATATAAAGAACTCAGTCTAGTTTGGTCCTTCCTAGAGAACACTTCTCTTTCCTCAATTATTTATTTATCTGGATTTTTATTTTACTTTTAATTTATTTTCTATTCTGATTTTGTTTAGTTGAAAATTTTCCCGTTGGTTCAATCTGGCATACATTTTGGAATGCGTCCTTAAAAATGTGTTATTTTTATTTTTTTTCCATGCTAACAATATTTACATTTATTTTCTGTACATGCCATATAAACTTTAAAGAGATTGCTTATTTTGGTGGTTTTGATTTATCTGACATAACTTGGTTTTTATTTTAAATTTTTTATTTTAAATTATCTTTCTAACTTTACTCTTAACTTTATTAACTACCTTTGGGAGCTGTCTGGTTTATGCTTTGGGTTGCCCCCCTTCATTTGTTTTGAAATTTTTATTTTGTGCTGGACTTGCTTTTTTCTTAAGAGTTCAACTTTTTTATTTCTGTACATGCCACATAAGTTAACGTATTTTGTATTTGTTCTTGATCAACCAAAAATGTTATTTCTTATATTTTTATTTTAAATATTTTCCTGTTCCCGTTCCCTTTTCCTTTCGTATTATCTGGCATACATTTTGCAATGCATCCTATTTATATATATATATATATATATATATGCCAATTTTCAACGCGATTGATCATTTGTCAGCATGCCTTTATGTTGGACATAAATTATGTTTTTTTTTGGTTTTATTGATATTTTTATTTTTTTTGCTTTAAATTTGAAAAACATTTGGTTGGAAACGGAAGTTTGCCTCCAGGAATCTATTCATCATGGATTGAGTCTTCAAGAAGCTTGTCTTTAGGGAGTTTTACTTTGAATCTTCCTCTGCATTTAGCCCATTGATAGGGATCCCTTGGTTTTTTATTCAGCAAATTGGATTCTTTTGCTTTGTGTCCTTGCAGGACCCGATTTGTACCGTGTCTCTGGTAAATTCGAGCTCCTCGACCGAATCTTGCCTAAACTGAAGGCCACCAACCATCGCGTGCTGCTGTTCTGTCAGATGACCCAGTGCATGACCATTATCGAGGACTATCTGGGCTGGCGGCAATTTGGCTATCTCCGACTGGATGGCACCACCAAGGCCGAGGATCGTGGCGAGCTGCTACGCAAGTTCAACGCCAAGGGCTCCGACTATTTTGTCTTTCTGCTCTCCACACGCGCCGGTGGGTTGGGTCTCAATCTGCAGACCGCCGATACTGTGGTGATCTTTGACTCGGATTGGAACCCGCATCAGGATCTGCAGGCCCAGGATCGAGCGCATCGTATCGGACAGCGCAACGAGGTGCGCGTTCTTCGGCTGATGACGGTAAACTCTGTGGAGGAGCGCATTTTGGCTGCCGCCAGGTACAAGCTGAACATGGACGAGAAGGTTATCCAGGCCGGTATGTTCGATCAGAAGTCGACGGGCAGCGAGCGACAGCAGTTCCTTCAGACGATCCTGCATCAGGACGACAACGAAGAGGAGGAGGAGAACGAGGTGCCGGACGACGAGATGATCAACATGATGATTGCTCGGAGCGAGGAGGAAATCGAGATATTCAAGCGAATGGACGTGGAGCGCAAGAAGGAGGACGAGGAAATCCATCCGGGCAGGGAGCGACTGATCGACGAGTCCGAGTTGCCTGATTGGCTGACCAAGGACGACGACGAGGTGGAGCGCTTTCACTATCAGTACGATGAAGATACCATACTGGGTAAGTCTCGTATTTGGCTTTTCCTTATATTCCGATTAATATTTATTTACTGTTTATTTAGGCCGCGGCTCCCGACAACGCAAGGAAGTGGACTACACGGACAGCTTGACCGAAAAGGAGTGGCTGAAGGCCATCGATGATGGGGCCGAATTCGACGAGGAAGAGGAGGAAGATGATTCGAAGCGGAGCAAGCGGCGCAAGCGCAAGAATCGCAAGGAAGAGTCCGACGACGATTCGTTGATCTTGAAGCGACGCCGTCGCCAGAATCTAGACAAGCGTTCGAAGAAACAAATGCACAAGATCATGAGCGCTGTGATCAAGTACACACAGGATGGACGCACCCTGTCCGAGCCGTTCATGAAGCTGCCCTCGCGCCAGCGGCTACCAGACTATTATGAGATCATCAAGCGTCCGGTAGACATAAAGAAAATTCTGCAGCGCATCGAGGACTGCAAGTACGCCGATCTCAATGAGCTGGAGAAGGACTTTATGCAGCTGTGCCAGAATGCCCAGATCTACAACGAGGAGGCCTCGCTCATCTACCTGGACTCCATTGCTCTGCAAAAGATATTCATGGGGGCCAGGCAGCGAGTTACCGCGGCAGCGGATGCGGCCGCAGTTGCAGCCGGTGAAAACACGGGAGAGGCGCATGGAAATGGCGGTGGCGGAGGCTCGGATAACTCTGACAACGATGATGACGGCGATGGGGGAGATGACGGTTCCGACGATGAGGAGATCGCCACGACCTCTGCGGCGGCTGTCAAAATGAAGCTGAAACTTAACAAGTCTTTGGCCAGTGCCCCCGCCACGCCTACGCAATCCTCATCGTCAAATGTGGGCAGCAGTGGGGCGGCAACCACATCCAAGAAGCAGACGCGACGCAAGCGGTCGCAGAAGAAGTACACCATCTCGGACGACGACGATGACGATATGGACTAGCTACCGCTGGGCGTGATCTTCAAGCGCGCCGTCTCATCGGATATCGATGGCGGCCTGGGCAATTGATTTTTAGTTAGATTAAGTTTAATCATTACTCTCTGGGAAGGTGCTTGCCGAAATGCTAACTCTATAAGCGTTTCACCAAACATTTTCCGCCCCTCTATCCAGCTATCCATCTGTTCTAGTAATAGGTTCCGCACCTTAGGTTTACCTTTTTCAATGATTTCGAAACACATGTTTATTCAAATTTACTCTATTAATTGTATTTAAAATTAAATGCTTTTAAAAATAAACGCATGCACTATTCTTACTACATATACTAAACTTACTAAGCAGGCAAGCTGAAGCGGAACAACTATGAGGGTGGGAGCCATCATGAGCCATCAAGAGTGATCAAAACTGTTTTCCGAAATGTAATTGATGACGGACTAAGGTGTGCCATTGTCCATCCCAAAACCAGTCCAGAGCTCGATGCTTTGAAATATAGGAATGCTCAAAATTCTTAAGATGCTGCAACTGTTTGCGTGTGAACATTCCGGAGCCCGGCTTAAATATCAAATAAAGGCGCCTTAGATATCTTGGAACATAGTCGGCAGCCAAGTAGATTGTAAAGTTTGCATGAGTCCTGGAACCTTCCGAAGTTCAGCAAGCATATGCGGCTGCTTGGCAGCCACTTGGAAGGATCTTAGTAGGAGCGTATCATCCAGGGACATGCTATTGACCAGTCGTATTCCTGACCTATAATCCGTAGAGCTAACCATGGGATATATGTTTACATCTTCATTTATAGGCACATTCGTGTAAGCTACCCCCAATGGTTTCCGGTTCAGATGAAATGTTAAATGGCCTCGTGACCGATCCAAGTAAATACCTATCAAGCAGCCCTGTCCAAACTCCCGGCCATAGGTTGACTTTTTTCCGCCGTGCTGAACTCTTCCGCAGTAGGAGTAACCCCAGGAGTCGCTATTGCCGCCTAGAGCAGAGGTGAATTTTGAGCTGAATTGCCCTAGATTGACCTTATCCGTACCGATGCCAACCATCTAGAGATTGAGGAATATAACTCTGAATTCTAATCTATTGGATTACGTCGTGTGTGACCCACTAACTCACCAGGTCTTTGCCAACTAGTGGCGTCATAATGAGCATCTCCCAGCAATGCACCATCCCGGCTCTTAATGGCTGTGTTCCTCTTACAATAGCTGTCCCTTTGCTGCCTTGCGGATGAAAAATGATGTCCCTTTCATCGATCACCATGACATCCGTAGGCTCTGCGACGCACCACCTCCATGGATTTACACTGTCTACGACATCTTCCCCACAGCGACAGCTTACTAAGTCGGGTATACGTCCCCTGTAATGGGCGACCTCGATGGAGCTGGGGAACCGACAGTTGCAAAGTCTGGATGTCATTAGGAGGGGCTTCGATTATTTGGAAATACCGCTTTGTGTCTCTATTAACTGGCAATCACGGCGATCTTTCAATGACTGATTCAAAGTAGCAAACTTGGGTCCCCTGTGCATCGATATGCTTACCGCTGAGTCTAATTATAAGGCCGATAAGCAAACAAATACAAATGAAATTATAGATAAAGCCACTGATCTTGGCATTTCAAAAGAATATACTTTTATAATTACTCATTAATTAAATGCATACTTAAAATTACCTATTTAGATTCTAAAGAAGGTAGTGAAAGTACTCGTCGCACATCTCATGGACGGAAGCGGCGTGTTCCTCGTCGCCGCTGTCGCAGTGCCTTAACGCGATTTTGTGGGCATTGGTGTACAAGTCCTCCTCGTCTATGCTTGCTTCGTCGGTTTCTTTGAACGGAAAACGTTGAATGAGCAATGGCTTAGAACAGATTGTGATTCAAGTGTGAACTTACCTCGGTACTTTTGCTTACGACCTAGCCTTAACTTGGAGCTGGACAGGACAGCCTCGTCACCCAAATCCAATTCGTTTTCGTGTGAACTCCGGGAGTAGCGAACAGGCGGGGCTAAGAACCAGTAGGATTGCAGAATGCTTTTCAGTCCCGGCATTTGCTCTAGTTCGGCGAGCTTGTGCGGCTGCTTGGACAGAGCTTGGAACGAGCGCAGCTGAAGTGTCACCGGCTGGGACGTGCAGTTAATCAGTCTTATCACAGACTTGGCCGCCGTAGAGCAGACCATGGGATATATATTAACATCTGGATCCGTGGGGACATTCGTGTAGGCCACACCCAACGCCCTCCGGTTCAGATAGAACTCCAGGTGACCGCGCGACCTGTCCAAGGAGACACCAATTAGGCAGCCCTGGGAGAACTTCTGGCCGTAGGGCAGCTGCTCCCCGCAGTGCTGAATCTTGCCTGAGTACGAGAAGCCCCAGGACTGGGCATTAGTGCCAAGGGCCGAGACGAAGTGAAACTTAAACTGCCCTAGATTAACGCTCTCAGTGCCGATCCCGAACATCTAGAAGAAGAGAAATAGGGAAGCAGATTGTTAAGAGCACACATTGTTTGCATTGAACTTTTGCAGCCTTATCAGCTAGCTAGTTGGGCTGTCTGCGAAGATTTCCTCCTCCTCCTCCCCCAGCAGCAGCGTCGCTTATCTTATCGCCGCATTGTAATCTGTAATCCGTACAATGAAGCGAACAATTAAGTCGTTTCCAATGGAATTGAGCACACAGATGCCCCACTGCAGTGTTGTTCCACTTTCAGGTGCGACTTTGCCTGACATTCATCTCGGTGATCAGCCATCCATCCATCCATCCCAACTAGTTGCCAAGCCGCTGCCTTTCCCAGGGTGATAACCCTACCCACGCACTCACCACATCTGTGCCGGCTAGAGCAGTGATGACGCGCATTTCCCAGAAGTGCACCATGCCCGCCTTCAGAGCCCGCTCCCCTCGCACAATCGCCGTTCCTTGACTGTAGGTGGGATGGAAAATAATGTCCCTGTCCGTCACTATGGCATCAGAGTCCTGCCCCGCCTGCCACTTCCAGGGATTAAAGTTCCCCGGCACATCCTCACCGCAGCGACATCTGACCAGATCCGGTATGTGGCCCTTGTGGCTGGTGACCTCGATGGAGTTGGGGAAGGGGCAGTCGCAAAAGCCGGGATTGCAGGCGTCTTGATGTGGAGGCGGCAACATGTTGATGGTCTTGTTCTCCGATTCCGGCGAGGGTGATCGCTTCTGACGGGCGCGTGCAATGATCTGGAACCGTCGACAGTCGTCGAATGCGTCGTCCAGTTAAACCAGCTCGGCCATATATAAGCTTCAGGGAGCGACCAGAACCGAACAAAAAACAAAAACAAAACGATGCGCTGTAAACAGACGCCAGCGCCGCTGCCGGCGTCGAAACGTACTGCATGTGTCCACGGGGCAGAAAAATACAGAACATATTAGATCTAGTATTTTTCCTGAATACCGTTAATATTTAGAAATTATAAAATTTAAATAAATTAAATTCTTATTTGTTTTATTATAAAATTGTAAATTAATTGCAAAACATTTGGAACCACAGCAAGTTGCCATAAAGAAGTAGAATTGTTTCTGTTTTTATTGGGTGGTATTTATTTTTAGTGGATCGTATTTTGTATCTTTACCAGCGCGGTCACACTGCATTTTACAAACAGCGGCTTTTCACGTTTTCTTTTGGAAAAATCAATTTAAATAGGTTAATTTAAGTATTAAATACCAGTACAAAAGACAAAACAGTCATGGCGGATGCCGCAGCACGTCAGCTGCAGTACGAGTACAAGGCGGTAAGTGCGGAATCGCAACCGGAAAACTTTCCCTGTCCATGCGGCGTCCCCAGAAGATTTCACAAAAACACTAAATGCAAAATTGTGCTTTTTCAGAACTCCAATCTTGTGCTGCAAGCCGATGTCCGACTCATTGAACGGCCACGTCGCGATGAGGCCACCGGCGAGGTGTGCTCTCTGGTGGGAAAGCTGGACGGCACCCGGATGGGCGATCGGTATCAGCGCACCAAGCCGGAAAAAACGGAGGAACGCAAGGTGAAGCGGCAGAAACGCGATGAAGCGCAGTACGACTTTGAGCGTATGAAGGGCGCCACGCTGCTATCCGAGGGCATCGACGAGATGGTCGGCATTGTGTACCGACCCAAGACGCAGGAAACGCGCCAAACCTACGAGGTTCTACTCAGTTTCATCCAGGAAGCTCTTGGGGATCAGCCTCGGGATATCCTGTGTGGTGCCGCCGATGAAATTTTGGCAGTCCTAAAAAACGATCGCCTGAAGGATCGTGAGCGCAAGAGGGATGTGGACAGTTTGCTGGGCTCGGTGACCGACGAGCGGTTCGCTCTGCTCGTCAATCTGGGAAAGAAGATCACAGATTTTGGCAGCGACGCTGTCAACGCCCTGTCTGCGGCGCCAAACAACGAAGAGCAGATCGATGAGACCTACGGCATCAACGTACAGTTCGAGGAGTCCGAGGAGGAGAGCGACAATGACATGTACGGCGAGATTCGCGACGACGAGGGCCAGGATGAGGGCGAAGAAGCTCGCATTGATCACACCCTGCATGCAGAGAATGTAAGTAGAGCAATTGAGACTGGCGAACCTTTATTAAATCCACCCGTTCATTTCCAGCTGGCCAACGAGGAGGCGGCGAATAATGTGAAGAAAGACCGCACCCTCCATCCTCTGGACATAGACGCTTATTGGCTGCAGCGTTGCCTGAGCAAGTTCTATAAGGACGCTATGGTGTCACAGAGCAAGGCAGCCGATGTGCTCAAGATCCTCAAAGATGCCGCCGACGAGCGGGACTGCGAGAACCAATTGGTGCTCCTGCTGGGTTACGATTGCTTTGACTTCATCAAGCAGTTGAAGGTGAACCGACAGATGATCCTGTATTGCACCATGTTGGCCTCGGCCCAAACGGACAGCGAACGCCAAAGAATACGCGAGAAAATGCGAGGAAACTCGGCGCTGGCTAAGATTCTCAGACAGCTGGACACTGGCAAAGCCGAGGAACAGGACGAGGGCGAAACACGGGGAAGCAAGCGTGGCAAAGGCGATGCCGAAGACGGCGGAGCAGCAGCTGCCGGTCAAGTGGCTGGTGTTCGCCAGCTACTCGAATTGGACGAACTGGCCTTCACGCAGGGATCCCATTTTATGGCCAACAAGCGGTGTCAGCTGCCGGATGGTTCGTACAGGAAGCAGCGCAAGGGCTACGAGGAGGTGCATGTGCCGGCCTTGAAGCCTGTGCCCTTCGACTCCAACGAGGAGCTACAGCCGGTGGACAAGCTGCCGAAGTATGTCCAGCCCGTGTTTGAGGGCTTCAAGACGCTCAACCGCATACAGAGTCGCCTGTACAAGGCCGCGCTGGACAGTGATGAGAATATGCTGCTGTGCGCACCCACCGGAGCGGGTAAGACCAATGTGGCGCTGCTAACCATGATGCGGGAGATCGGTAAGCACATCAACGAGGACGGCACCATCAACGCGCAGGACTTCAAGATCATTTACGTGGCTCCCATGAAGTCGCTCGTGCAGGAAATGGTGGGCAACTTTGGACGCCGTCTTGCCTGCTATAATCTCACGGTCTCCGAGCTGACCGGCGACCATCAGCTGACCAGAGAGCAGATTGCGGCGACCCAGGTGATAGTGTGTACCCCGGAGAAGTGGGATATCATCACGCGAAAGGGCGGAGAACGGACATTTGTGAGTCTGGTGCGCTTGGTCATTATCGATGAGATCCATCTGCTGCACGACGAGCGAGGTCCTGTGCTAGAGGCCCTAGTGGCGCGTACCATTCGTAATATTGAGACCACTCAGGAGGAGGTACGCCTTGTGGGCCTGTCGGCCACCTTGCCCAATTACCAGGATGTGGCCACCTTCTTGCGGGTGAAGCCCGACAAAGGACTTTTCTATTTCGACAACAGCTATCGACCAGTGTCCCTAGAGCAGCAGTACATCGGTGTAACCGAGAAGAAGGCTCTGAAACGCTTCCAGGTGATGAACGAGATTGTCTACGAGAAGACCATGGAGCATGCCGGCCGGAATCAAGTTCTGGTCTTTGTACACTCGCGTAAGGAGACCGGAAAAACGGCCAGGGCCGTGAGAGACATGTGCCTGGAACAGGACACCCTTGGGAGCTTCCTGAGGGAGGGTTCTGCCAGCATGGAGGTGCTTCGCACAGAGGCCGAGCAGGTGAAAAACACTGAGCTAAAGGAGTTGCTTCCCTACGGATTTGCCATTCATCATGCTGGAATGACCCGTGTTGATCGTACCCTGGTGGAGGATCTGTTTGCGGACCGGCACATTCAGGTTCTGGTTTCCACAGCCACCTTGGCCTGGGGTGTGAATCTGCCGGCGCACACGGTAATCATCAAGGGAACGCAGGTCTACAACCCGGAGAAGGGTCGCTGGGTGGAGCTAAGTGCCCTGGACGTCCTGCAGATGTTGGGTCGTGCCGGACGCCCGCAATACGACACCAAGGGCGAGGGCATCCTCATTACCAACCACAGCGAGCTGCAGTTCTATCTCTCCCTGCTCAACCAGCAGCTGCCCATCGAGTCACAGTTCATCTCCAAGCTACCTGACATGCTGAACGCAGAGGTTGTTCTGGGAACGGTGCAGCATCTCCAGGACGCAGTCAACTGGCTTGGCTACACGTACCTCTACATCAGGATGTTGAGGAATCCCACTTTGTACGGGGTATCTCATGACGCGATCAAGGCGGATCCCTTGTTGGAGCAGCACCGTGCGGATCTGCTTCACACCGCCGCTTGTTGTTTGGAGAGGAGTGGCCTGGTCAAGTACGAACGGAAAACGGGACACTTTCAGGTCACCGATCTCGGCCGGATAGCCTCTCACTATTACTTGACGCACGAAACCATGCTGACGTACAACCAACTACTGAAGCAAACGCTCAGTGAGATCGAACTGTTTCGTGTCTTCTCCCTGTCCTCCGAATTCCGACACATCTCGGTGCGAGAGGAGGAGAAGCTGGAGCTGCAGAAGCTAATGGAAAGAGTGCCCATACCCATCAAGGAGTCCATCGAGGAACACAGTGCCAAGGTGAACGTGCTGCTGCAGGCCTATATCTCGCAACTGAAGCTGGAAGGTTTCGCCCTGATGTCGGACATGGTATTTATTACCCAGTCCGCAGCCCGCTTAATGCGTGCCATCTTCGAGATTGTTTTGACCCGAGGCTGGGCCCAACTGGCGGACAAAACGCTGACGCTGTGCAAGATGATCGATCGACGAATGTGGCAATCCATGACGCCGCTGCGCCAATTTAAAAAGATGCCCGATGAGATAGCCAAGAAACTGGAGAAGAAGCACTTCCCCTGGGCCAGACTCTACGACCTGGAGCCCCACGAACTGGGTGAGCTGATTCGTGTGCCCAAATTGGGCAAGACCATACACAAATTCGTCCACCAGTTCCCCAAGTTGGAGCTCTCTACGCACATTCAGCCCATAACCAGGGGAACGCTGAGGGTGGAGCTCACCATTACGCCCGATTTCCAGTGGGACGAGAAGGTTCACGGCCAGTCGGAGGGATTCTGGGTGCTCATTGAAGACGTGGACTCGGAACTAATACTCCATCACGAGTTCTTCCTGCTGAAGCAAAAGTATTCCCAGGACGAGCACCAATTGAAGTTTTTCGTGCCCGTTTTCGAGCCCCTGCCGCCGCAGTACTTCCTGCGGATTGTCTCGGATCGCTGGATCGGTGCAGAAACTCAGTTGCCCGTGTCCTTCCGCCACCTCATTCTGCCCGAGAAGAATATGCCGCCAACAGAGCTGCTAGATCTGCAGCCGCTGCCCATCAGTGCCCTGCGTCAGCCAAAGTTTGAGTCCTTCTACTCGCAGCGCTTTCCGCAATTCAATCCCATCCAGACGCAGGTCTTCAACGCGGTGTATAACAGCGACGAGAACGTCTTTGTTGGAGCCCCAACTGGCTCCGGCAAGATGACCATTGCCGAGTTCGCCATCATGCGTTTGTTCACCACGCAATCGGATGCTAGATGCGTTTACCTGGTTTCCCAGGAGGCTCTGGCTGACCTGGTCTTCACGGACTGGCACGGAAAGTTCGGGGCGCTGGACATTAAGGTCGTTAAGTTGACAGGGGAAACTGGAACGGATCTCAAGTTGATAGCCAAGGGACAGCTAGTGATCACAACGGCGGACAAGTGGGATGTGTTGTCTCGCCGATGGAAGCAGAGGAAGAACGTCCAGCTGGTTAACCTGTTTATTGTGGACGAACTGCAGCTGGTGGGCGGCGAGGATGGACCTGTCTTGGAGATTGTATGTTCTAGAATGCGGTACATTAGCTCGCAGATCGAGAAACAGATTAGGATTGTGGCTCTATCCGCCTCGTTGACCGATGCCAGAGATGTGGCCCAGTGGCTCGGATGCAATCCCAATGCCACATTCAACTTCCACCCCAGTGTGCGTCCCATTCCCCTGGAGTTGCACATTCAGGGATTTAATGTCACCCACAACGCCACCAGGATTGCTACGATGTCAAAGCCCGTTTATAATGCCATCCTGAAGTATAGTGCCCACAAGCCGGTGATTGTTTTCGTCTCCTCGCGAAAGCAGGCCCGGCTCACGGCGATCGATATCCTGACCTATGCTGCTTCGGACCTGCAGCCAAACCGTTTCTTCCACGCCGAAGAGGAGGACATCAAGCCGTTCCTGGAGCGTATGACCGATAAAACTTTGAAGGAAACTCTAGCCCAAGGAGTGGCGTACCTCCACGAGGGACTATCCTCTTCCGATCATCGCCTGGTGGAGCAGCTGTTTGACTCGGGAGCCGTGCAAGTGGCCGTTGTATCCCGTGATCTCTGTTGGGGCATGAGCATCTCCGCTCACTTGGTTATCATCATGGACACACAGTTCTACAATGGCAAGAATCATTCTTACGAGGATTATCCCATAACGGACGTGCTGCAAATGATCGGTAGAGCCAACAGGCCCAACGAAGATGCGGATGCCAAGTGCGTACTGATGTGTCAGAGCAGCAAGAAGGACTTCTTCAAGAAGTTCATCAATGAGCCGCTGCCTATCGAAAGTCACTTGGATCATCGAATGCACGATCACTTCAACGCTGAGGTGGTCACCAAGACGATTGAGAACAAACAGGATGCCGTGGACTATCTGACGTGGACTTTCCTTTACCGAAGACTAACCCAGAACCCGAACTACTACAATCTCCAGGGTGTCACGCATCGCCATTTGTCCGATCATCTGTCCGAGTTGGTGGAGAACACACTAAGCGATCTGGAGCAGTCCAAGTGCATCAGTGTAGAGGATGACATGGACACGCTGCCCCTCAACCTGGGCATGATTGCGGCCTATTATTACATCAACTACACGACGATTGGTAAGAGGAACAAATTTATGAATTAATTTGGGAATAATTGAAACCCTAATTTAATTTTCCTTCCTATTTTTATTGCGTAGAACTGTTTAGTTTGTCGCTGAACAGCAAAACCAAAGTTCGTGGCCTGCTGGAGATCATCTCATCGGCAGCGGAGTACGAAGATGTGGTGGTCAGGCATCATGAAGAGCAGGTTCTTCGCACATTGTCCCAACGATTGCCGAACAAGCTTACGGGACCCAATGAAACGGCTCCAAAGTAAGCTAAAAACGTACTTGAACAATAATCCTCACAATTCTAAACCCCATACCTTTGCAGGTTCAATGATCCGCATATTAAGACCAATTTGCTGCTCCAGGCCCATCTCTCGCGTTTGCAGTTGGGACCTGAGCTCCAGGGCGATACCGAGCAG
Source organism: Drosophila seguyi (assembly GCA_008042675.1). Classification (NCBI taxonomy): domain Eukaryota; kingdom Metazoa; phylum Arthropoda; class Insecta; order Diptera; family Drosophilidae; genus Drosophila; species Drosophila seguyi. The sequence goes on from VNJU01008151.1 coordinate 61,386, forward strand.
ATACTCAGCAAGGCTATTCGACTCATACAGGCCTGTGTGGATGTGCTGAGCTCAAACGGTTGGCTTTCGCCTGCTGTGGCTGCCATGGAGCTGGCCCAGATGGTCACGCAGGCCATGTGGAGCAAGGACTCGTATTTGCGACAGTTGCCGCATTTTAGCGCTGAAATAGTCAAGCGGTGCACAGAGAAGGTAAAATATAATAGATAAAGGCGGTATCTTTAATGGGATGCTTACTTTATAATCTTACTTTGCAGAAAATCGAAACCGTTTTCGATATTATGGAACTGGAGGATGAGGATCGCTCGAGGCTGTTGCAGCTCTCCGATGTGCAAATGGCTGATGTGGCACGCTTCTGCAACCGCTATCCCAACATTGAACTCAACTACGAGGTGGTGGACAAGGATCGCATCAACTCGGGATCAACCGTCAATGTCGTTGTTCAACTGGAGCGTGAGGACGAGGTCACCGGCCCGGTAATTGCTCCATTCTTCCCCCAGAAGCGAGAGGAGGGCTGGTGGGTGGTTATTGGGGATCCCAAGACCAATTCCCTGCTCTCCATCAAGCGGCTGACCCTACAGCAGAAGGCAAAGGTCAAGCTTGACTTTGTGGCCCCCAGTCCGGGCAAGCACGACTATACTCTGTACTACATGAGCGATTCCTATTTGGGCTGCGATCAAGAATACAAGTTCTCCATTGAAGTGGGCGACTTCCAATCGGAGAGCGAAAGCGAGTCGGATTAAGGCAGAGTTTGGGCATAGTTGGGCCAATTAAAATCTACCACTTTTACAATTTACACTTTTCAATTGTAGTCTTAGGTAAAAGCAAGGAATTATCCCTACAAATTAAGCACAAAAACAACCATAAAATAAACAACATTTGAAAAAAGTTAGGAAACTATGTATTGCTAAGACACGACGCACACTCAAAAGAAGGTCAAAATAAAATCAACATTTCTTTATCTACAAATATTGTCAATATAAAAACCATCAAGGAGACCTAAAATATGTGCATTATAGGGACTTTAAATCGATATTTGCATATGTGGGAATATCTAACTAACTAGTTTCTCACATTTAACTTAAACTCTTTCAACTCTTTAAACAATGAAAAAAGAAAATTATAATAATGAGAAAAAACCCACTATTGTGGACATCTTACTTGATCATAAATATTTATTTAAACACATTTTCACACAAATATGCACGATTGCATTCCCAGGACAAACAAGGAGGTATGGCAATTAACGGCTCACGGAAACCGCCGATCCATGGCTGCTGCCCTTGTTGGCTCCTCCGTTGGCGAAGCTGTTCGTGGAGCTAAAGTTGATGGTCTGTCCGTTGGGCAGGTGGTAAACCTGACTGAGTGAGGCACCAGCGGCATTGTTAGAGCCAAAGGGACTGGTATTCTGCGATTGGGTAGCCGTGCTGGCCGAGGAGGCACCGAAGGATCCGTTGGCACTCTGCGACTGGAAGCCCTGCGCCTGTCCTATGGCCGCCGAGGAGCCGGAGTTGGGTCCATTATTGTACTTACTATTGGCAGCACCATTGGAGGCAGCCTGCTCCTGATTGTAGCCATTGGGTCCGAGGGGTCCGAGCGGGTTTAGCTGAACATTGGCATTGGCATTGCCGCCATTAGGTCCGGCTCCAACATCAACGCCCGCCTTGGTGCCGCCAGATCCGGCCGATGTGCCTGCCTGGACATTTGAACCGAATCCTTGGTTGCCGAAACCGCCTCCAAAACCTTGATTTCCACCAAAACCGCCTCCAAAATCTTGGTTGCCACCGAAACCGCCTCCAAAGCCTGGATTTCCAGCATATTGATTACCGAATTGCCTGCCAAACTGACGCTTCACCCTTTTGTGGGTGGCATATATGCCCAAGTCCAGAGCAGATCGTACGCGTCGCACCTGCGTATTGGACTTTGGCTTGATGTATAGGGCGGATTCCACTACCACTTCCTCAATGGTGGCTCCCTTCGAGGCTGTAAAATATTAAATTAAAGTTAATTACTTAATTAAGGGGACTAAATATCGAATAATTATAAAAATGTAAGGAAATTAGTAAGAAAAGCTTTTAAAATGCATTAGCTATTGTTTTTATAAAGGTCTTTGCGCCTTCTATTCTTTGCCGCTAGAGTTTTTATTTAGTTTTGAATTTTCTAATGATCTTATAAATCAATACAAGGGACTGGAAAATACGTAAGTCCATATAGAATTAATATGAATTAAATTTTAATTGTTTCTTGAGTTGAAAATAAATAAAAAAAATTGTAAAAAAACTGTACTCCACAAATAATTATACAATTTAAGTTGTTAAATGTAAAGAAATACTTTTAAAAACAATAATGGTATTACAACAACTTTAGGATTATAGGTATAATTACAGATTACCGAAGCTTTAAAATCAAATAATTTTCATAATTTTCGGACCTATAAACCCCCTGTCAATTAGTATCAACTTTATATTGATAAAATAATATCTAATTAAGACCCAAGACTTACGCAAATCAACTTCGCCGGTCTGGACCTGCTTCTCGTTGCGCTGTCTCAGTTGGGGGAATGCTGACGCGGCTCCCAGACAGACGAGAGCCACAATTAGCACCGACGGATTCATTTCGGATTCTTCGAATAGAGTTCTCTCGGGGTTGGGTTTGGGTCTTTGGAGAGATCACTGTGCTGGACACGTCCGCTAGCCAAGGCGCCTTGCGTACAACTGCTGGATCTTCGCCTTTCCACATGTGCCGATGCCGAACCAACTCTCACTTTTCAAACGCCACAGGGGGCGTCCCCTTTTGTTCGCTGGCGCTAATAGCTTCTATCAATATTCAAAATGTTTCGGCAAATACCAGAAAAAAAACTGCCTTGTATAATCAAACGATTTTTGGCACATGTAACCCCAGATGCAAACATATTTAATAAAGTTGTATTGTTATGTAGGAAAAAAACACGAAACGGGTGTACAAAGGCCGAAACCGGTTTGCTTCCCAAAAGCTCGTCGAGGAACTAGTTTGGATTTCTTTTGTTTTGTTTATTTTTTACGCTCTGCCTTTGAATTTCCTTTTCGGGAAACATATGTTGTCCAGAACATTTACGGATCTCAAAAGAGGCGGAGGCGTATCGCTAGAAATGTGTGGGGAGGGCACCCCAATGAACTTGTGTCTGGTATTCTCAGTGCCGACTCATTGTCTGCCCTTCCTGCCAGCTGATAAGAGGGGCAGCAGACCGAATATATATATTTTTACATCTACTTCTGATTTGAATTGAATGCCAATATAGATGTATTGAGCCATGAAAAGCTGCAATTTCGTGAAATTGGTTACGATTTCGACGTTGTCATAAGAATATCTGAATATTTATCTGAAAACATTTTTTTAAATATTATTTTTAAAATCAAACAAGTTTCCATTAAACACAAAACTAACCTCTTTACATTATACATAATTCGAATAAACTTTATTATTATTTGATTCACTTTATATCTATGTAATATAAGATAATTGTTTTAAAACTTTAAGTATGGTGTGCAATAGGAATCGAAACACGAATTAAGACACTCACACTAAGCTTCCTTCCTTCCGAAGCGAAAAAAATTAACAAAAAGGGATGGATGTCTTGTTGAGATCGCTTAATCGAACAGAGATTATTATTGTATATGAACTAAATGGAGTAAAAAAACAATGATCGGAAATAAATTTAAAATTTTTTTTGTACAACTTGAGAGTCGTAATGAGGCGCTTGAATGGTTCCTTTGTGTGGCTTTTCGTTTTGCGAGATTTTCCTTACGTCTACTAATGCTACCATGATAAAGACCGTCGCTGCCTTTATTTAATGCCTACGCTTAAGTTAAGGAAACAACATAAACTGAGCACTGTTCCAGAATAGTCGGCAGCTAACCTAGGATAAGTGGTTGAGCTACTCAATGCCATGGGCGAAGATCATGACCAGGCCGGGATCGATCATGACGTCCTCAGTCATATGAAGGTTATCGCAGCTCAAGACGAGTACAGCCTGCTTGCCTATTGTTCAAACAACAATTGATTTAATAAATAAATAAGCGAATTGATGCAACTGGCTCACCTGGAATGCGTCGGCACACATAGTTGTCGTAGATTCTACGGTTGGTCTGTCGCGTCTCCAGCGAGCTGAGTCCTCTTGGCCAGCGTCGTTCATGGCAGAACTCCATTAGGCTATCCAGGATGTGTGGCGGACAGCCCGACTCGGACAGAGCACGCTTGATCATGAGCTAAACAGCAAGAGGGGTTTATTATAGTATATTTACATATATATTCAAAGATACCTTAAAAAATGATGTAAAATAAAATGTACATTAACATTGGCTTAAAAATCATATAGTAAAAATTTATCTTATCTTCAAGTGTATTATTTGATAATATATTGATAGATATATTATCTAATCTTCCTAGATACATATAATACGACCTTTTCAATCATGAAAAATATAAGTTAATTGAACTCTGTAAATATTTCAATATTAACAGCATTTTTAAAATAAAAAAAACTTCCTAAATCTATAGTTTTATTATTTAGAGAAAACTCGGAACTTACCTGCAGAGCATCGTCGGGCGTAGAGATCATTCCCCCCCACCGAGTCACCCTGGCCCGGGGCAACGTACTGCTCCAGCGGATCACTTCGTCGCGCTCCATCTGGTCGGCTATTGCCCGCATCGCCGGATTGGAGACTCTCATGGCACGCATAAAGTCCTTGAACAGCTGCAGCTCTCGCTTTAGTTCGTTGATGGTCAGCTGCTGGTCGGTTAGCTCCGATTTCAGTTCTCCCATCTTCTCCGTCTGCTTTACGATCAAGGTGCGCAGCTCGCGAACACAGTTATGGTCTTTCAGCTCGTCCTTGGGTATGTCAAAGCCGCAGCCTTTTTCGCACGGAAACGGACGCTTGGGATTGTGGATGCACTCCTCCAAATGCGAGTTGTACGCATCCAGCTTCAGGACGGCCGTGCAGCCATATGGGGCATTGTCGCAGGTAATTGACAGTCTGCGGAGATAGGGTCATTGATTAGTGGAGCTGGGGGGGAGAAGGAGTGACAGGCTTTTACCTGGACAGAAGGTTGCGCAATATACGGGGAACGGCTCGCAGGTTGGCGGTTGTCAGGGCGTTGCGATCCACGGGACACGTGGGCTGGCGGGTCAGCCACTCGTTGATGCATCCGCGACAGAAGGCGTGCTCACACATCACAGCCTGCATAGAGATATCCAAGGTAAGTGAGCTGTTTGTACTTTGCACGAACTGCAAACAAAACAAACCTGAAGCGGGTCCTCCAGCACTCCGGAGCAGATGGGGCAGGTGAGCTCCTCGTCCACCTCCCCCTGAAAGCGGTTGACGTCGTAGCCCATCTCAGTTATCGTGTCCGCTGTTCAAGCCATTCATCCGCCTGAATAAACTATCTATTTACAGCGTTTTTCTACGGATTGCAAAATGTTTCTTTTTTTTTTTTGTTGTACTGTCCATTGGTGTGACCTGTTCGGGTGATTCGATTAATCCCAGCGACCAAGCGAGCAATATACGAAGCCTGGTCACACTCCGCTGCTATATTTGAAAAATTAACTTGTTTGATTTTAAATATTAAATATCAAGAAAAAGAAGCAAATAGAAAATCTGTTTTATATATTTTAATTTTTTTAAATATTTTATGAATATAGTAAATCAAATAAAGGACTTTTAAGGTATTTACTTTATTAAAAGTTATATTATAAGAAGTTTAGTTAAATTTTATAGAAATTGGAATTTTGCTCACCAAAATATTAATGAGTAGTTAAAAATAATTATATATTGGTCTTTACGATTGTTTTAAAATCTATAGCACTTTTAGTAGGTGTAAAAAATGGTACTTATATTTAAAACAAAAATAATTTGATGAAAAATGTAAACTTGTAATCTTTGAATAACAAAGACATTTTCCGACTTTTTTAAATATATTTGATGACTAATTTATGGTATATTTGTAGAAAGTTTCACCACGTCATCGTGCTCCTTCTTCCTTATACATTGAAATAAATTAAACAAATAAAAAACCTTTACAATTGGTAAAAATATCAATATATTAACAGTCTGGACCGTTTGTTTTGCCACTATTTGGTATTGTTTATATGAAATTCGTACAATGAGGAGATTAACCTAAAAAACTAACACAACACAGTTTAACGACAACATTTAACGCACTCTTATTCAGATATCCCCTTGTGCCCCGCACCCTTCCATATACTATATCTCGTTCCGATCCTTCCAGCCATACTTCTGGCGCTGCTGCTTCTCCCGGCTGTTCCACTGCTGCTGCTTATGGTTGCCATTGGATGAGGACGTGGATGACTTTCCGGGGGCGCAGTAGCAGGATCGCTTCTGGCAGTCCAGATACGACCGGCAGCCCAGGGTCAGGGTGCCCGTGAAGAGCATCTTGGCCGCCGCCTTGCAGCCTTTGGTCATCAGATCACTGGCAATGGACTTCTCGTAGCTGTCGCAGTACTTGTAGAGACATCTTTTGAAGTCTAGGTCGCAGAGCTCCTTGTCGCTGTTGCAGGTCTCGTAGCAGATGTCGTGGGCATTGCAGCAGGTCTCCATCTCTGCCGCCGGCAGGTAATCCGTGCTAATCCGGAGTCCCAGGGAGCCACAGCCATCGGCAGTTGGAGTATAGAACTTGTTCTGTACCGCCCGCGGCGCTGTAAGAAAGAGACAGGGGAGAACATATAGCTAGATGCCGGGCCCTTTACATAATTCAATGAGCATTTGCGTCACACAGACACACACCTGGTCCCCCGATATCCGGCGCCGGGCATTGGTACACGCAGTTCTCTTCCACGGCGGCGTCGAAAACCTCGTGAACAGTCCGGAATTTGCGCACGAGAACTATCATATTCTTGAACACGTCACCAAAGATAGCCTCTGCTGCAATAATGGCATCCCTAAGCTGAAACCATGGCGGGGGAGAAGTCCCAGGAATACAGATTAGCATCTCTCTTACAGATTCCCCGAAACGAAGATTTTTACATGAACTATGGTGCTCGAGCCGTATCCGGAGTAGGCGTATGTGAGAAAGGTCAGCAGGTATATGGCCACCTTCATCCATGAGAACTGCATAATGGTGGAGCTTGAATTTGCAATCACGTATCTAAATGTTTTGATTATTGTATCTGATGGATGGTATTAATGCCAAAAAAGATATTTTTAATAATGTGACCGGGTATAAGTATTTACAAAATACCTTGTTGTAAATTATTTTATGTTCTACAGGTCCTATTATTATTAGCAGGACTAGACTAGACTAGACTAGTTCATTCTTTGAAAATAGGCACTAAGACTTTGTTAATTTCATCAATTTATTTTGAGCAGTGCAGACATTAGATCTAGAAGGTTTTATTTCAAAACTTAAATCTTAAGCGGTATGTTAAAAAAAAACCTAGAACAGAATTCTAGCAGAAATCTGGACTTCCGAATATCTTTTTTCCATTGATCTGGTAACTTTTCACACTGAGTAATCGATTTATCGGGCGGGGAAAATTCAAAAATTAAATTTATTATACTTATTCTCCGATGGCTTTTTTAGAGATTTTAAAAAGTATTATATTTCCATACCTGGTCAGCGCCTGCATATTGGTCAAACCAAGCCTGCGTAAATGGCAGTCTTGTTGCCAACAATGTGAGTTACTGCCTGGATTTTAGTCGACAATTAAGATACATTTTAATTGCTGTTGACAGTCTGGCATGGCGACCGTGACAAGACTTCCGGTCTGCGGCCACGACACGGCTTGGCGGCTTCGCGTTTTCAAGGAGGTGAGTGCACAGCAAATGTCCTTGCCCTTGCCTGCCAGCAGGACAACTGCAGCAGCAGAAGCACACGAGAGCACGCAGGCCAAAAATAATAATAAAAACGGCGTCAAGCATGCTCTGCTGGCGTCTCGTGCCCGCTTTCGCTTAATTATAACATCAAATTGAAATGCACAAAACAATTGTGTGCGCCACCTGAAATGTGACACTGGCACGCAGGCGTCGCCACCCAACACTCGCCTCGTTCCTGACCTTGCGGCCTTTATTACAACGGCCAACAGAAGCAGTCAGCAAAAATCAACACACAAAAACATGCAACGCAACACCCAAAAAAACAAACAGAAAAAGAAAAGTAAAACCAAAAATCTGTTAAAGAGCCGCAGCTCTCGCCGTTTGCTTACACTGGCAGAGGGCTCGTAAATACACAAAACATATTTCTCCAAATTATTTCGGTCGTTGCCGCTATGTCTACTAAAAACAAACACTACACTGAAAAAAACTTTATAAACTTAACTGACTAAATAATTTCTAAAGCGAAATTGTCCACTAAAAAAGAGAAATAAACAATATATGGTAAATTTAAATTCTTTTTACTAGATCTAACTTTTGGTGGTGTGGCTTCTACGTACGACTTGTTGTTGTAAATAATAATTAGAATCCCCTAATCTTAAAATTACTTCTAAAAATTATTACTAATATTAGTTGTATAATATTTTATTTTCAATTATTATATTATATATTTATATTTTATATTTATATTATATATTTTCCCAACTATCTCTTTAGTTTAATTGGCATTTATACAACTTTCATAAAGCTTAATTCTTATTTTTTGTGTGTTTACTTACAAAATATACATATATACATTTAAAAATTTTGTGTTCCCGAATAAGCATTGTTTAATACATTTTGCATTATTTTAAATAGTGTTTAAATCATTTTTAGAACATTATACATGGGCTTAATTATTCCATCATGAAATCACATTTACTAATTTTTGTGGCAAGTTCCCTTTAAAAAATACAGATAGGCTTAGATCAGGTTTTCATATATGGTAAATATTATATCTTATAAAAGTAAATAAATCCCTCTTGAGTATTTAAATTAAATAAATTCTAATAGCTGTTCTCATGTAAACAGGACTTATTATGTACCTATCTAATAAATTACAATTTTATTTTTCAATATTTAAAGAGTTTTAATTTTCCTAGAATATAATAGAATAATTTTAAACTGTTTCTAATTAATATTTTATAATATAAAAGTTTTCTTACGTTTTTAAGTACTTAATATAATATTTCAAGCTAAACTACTTAAAGAATCATAATCATGTCCAGCTGCTAAAATGCTATCATCGAGAAAAATAACTAAATGTCGGATTACCAAGAACCACTGATATTTTTAAAAGTGTATTCTTGATAAAATATTATAAAGGTTTTCAGTTTATTAGCGTGCGCTGTAAATTAGCCAGGCGTACACTATCACAGCTGCCTTATCAGTGTCACTGATTACGGACACTGTTCCGTTATGCCCATCCTGCTGTGATCCTGTCCTGCCGCCGCCAAGCTTAGTTCTTGGGATTCGTAAGATGGACCGCAAGGCACTCGAGGAGACACTCCGTCCAAGCCGAAAGCGGCACACATGGAGTGCAAACACAAACACATCCGGACACAGCTTCCCCACCAACACCAGCAACAGCAGCATCATCATTATAGACGGCGGAGCAGGGGCACCTCCATCTGCTCCTCCTCCACCACCATTCCCCCAAAGAAACGAACAACGAGCACCAGCAGCAGCAGCGACGACGACGACGACGACGCGACTTCGAATGCTGAGGCGAGCGATTCGCAGATTTTACGTTTCAGTTTCGTGCAAAACGTGGAAGCGGCTGGTCAACCCAGGAAAATAAGCTCTGAAAACCGCTAAAGGAAAATCTAAAGACTCCGGCGGCATTGGTCTGAGTGGGAAAAACATTCAAATTGCCCGTTAAACGTTAGTTTTGATTAATTACGGCCAGTTGAAAGGCATTTGCATAGTGCAATTGTTGCGGCGCTGCTCCAGCGGAGACAGAGACCAAGACTAACGAAAAACAAAAAGAAAAACTGCAGCAAACTGCCGCAAAAACCGGAAATTCTAGATATCTCGGATCTCACGATCCCAGCGCATAAACAAAACAAACAAATGCTAAAAAAAACTGGAAGACCTAAGAACTGAAAAATTCACAAAAAAGTGACACAAATAAAGCAAATACCCGTGGCCGGTGTGTGTCCAGTGGATCTGGTACCCATAATACATATCCTATCTATACCTTTAGCTATATAGCCCCCTCCCGAGAAACGCTGAGTGTTGAGTTTATTTCTGTTTCTGTGTCGGCTTCAGCGGTTTTCGCTTTTTTCCTTGTTATTATCGCTGGCCAAAACGAGGGAAAATCGGCGAGACGGCAAGACGGGTCGTGGAAAATCGTGCGCTCTCAAAGTAACATATTTATTTTTAACAATTTCGCAAGCGTTCAAATTGTGCTCCAGCAAAAAAATCAGAACTCAGAAGCCAGACAATCGCAACCAGAACAACAACAATAAATAGATCGCCGGCTGCGTTGAGATCGTTAAGAAGCCAGAAAGGCCAAAATCGAAACAAAAAACCAAAAACCAAAACAGCTGCCGTTGCGGCAACGGCCGGCGACTCTTGCCTCTTAAAATTTAGTTTGGTGAGTAATCGTTAAATAGTGTAAAAAATAGCAACAAATAATAAATGTTGGCTTTCCAAAATAGAAACAAAAAGTGGAGATAAATTCAGTTGGATGATTAAGCTTTTAGTACTATAATTAGCCACGGCCGAATTAATAAGCGCAATTAGCTAATTACAATTCATAAGACGGGGTAAATCTTAATTTTTGGAGTGGAAAATATAAAATTTAGAAAAATGCCTGATAATTAGACGGTTTTTGTTGTTTGGGTCATAGGAATTTTTGTGATCTTGATAAATAAGTGATAACCTTTATTAGAAGCATACGATTGACTATGGAACATGCTAGAAATCCATTTTGTTTTACTTTAATATTGATTCCGAGCCTGTGTTGTGGAGAGTAAAAAATACCCCATAAATATTATTTCAGAAACTTTAATACAAAAGCATAGCATTATTTTATATGTAAAATAAAAGCTATTTAAAAATCATTTTAAGGAGTGGATTTATTTGAAGAAGAATTAAAAATAATTATTTTTAAATTCCACAATTTATTGGAATTACAAAAAAAAATCAAGAATCTAAAGCTTATATCTCCTAACTTTTACTATTAAAATTTAAATATATAATATATTTCATACAATTTCCGCCGCAAATGTACTTATTTTCAATATTCTTAATTTCTTAAAATAATTAAAATGCCTTCGCATAGAGATCTTCACTTTACACCTTCTCTATTCCCAATTGTAGCCCCAATTTCCATATAATTGACCCCATTTAAATAGCCCTTTTCATGTTCCGCTTCAATAACTCTCTCTGGAAAGTCAGTCAAGGACTTTTAGAATATATTCCCCAACTTCCCTTCGTTTCGCATAAAACTTTTATGTATTTCCCTCGCCAGAGCGAGGGAAGGAGAGTGACGAACTAGCCCAAGGACAACGGAAATACTTGTGCTCTATAAAAACAAATCCAAAACCATAAATCTGTTTCGCCCTTTGCCAGAGAGTTTGGGAAACCCTCCCAGAAATATATTAGTCGTACTAAAGCCCAGCACAAGAAACAAAAGCGTGTCGCTTGCTCTTATATATGTATTTATGTTATGATTACATTTTGCCTGCATTATTTTTGACGATTATTGCCATTTGTGGGGTTTATTACCCGAAGGAGCAGGGTTGTGTGTGGCTGAGGGGTGAAAAATCTTTATTTTGTCAACCCGTAAATGGGCAATGAATTTTCGTTTCTGTAACCGCCGCCCGCGTCATTAATTCGAACGCTTGCACTTATTCATAATTACACCTCGCGATGCATGTTTCCTGGTGGACAAAAAGTATATTAATAAAAACGCCCACGACAAATTCTCTTTCACTGTTTGGAAATTTCGAAAATACCCCAATGACGACCACGATGTTATTAATATGAGATGTTTTCTTTTTATGCCAAGAACCCGTCTATACATTCGTGCAAATATATGTGTATATACTGAACAAATCGCCTCGCGTTGCTTTTAATTAATTAATAACATAATTTATACCTTGGCTAGCCCAACGAATTAATAAAGCATTGCACGTAAATTAAATTTTCTTGAAAAACAGAGGTCAAGTGGCCTGCCGTCAAAAAATTAAGCAATGTTGGTCTTATTTAAACTTATTTTCTAATATTCGGAATAAATCAAAGTGTCGTTATGTGAGGTGAGCCAAGAGAGACCCAGGGGATGAGTTTCATAATTTTCAACAGAATTCTTCGCGGGCATGAACAAGATTTCAAATAATTTAGGAGACTTTTGACAATAAATTAGGTGCGTGAAATATATGCTGGACATGAACACTCCTCAAACATTTTTAGGGAGAATTTTGGTCGGTAAATTTTGGTAATTTTAGACCCCATTTTGGGACTTGTTATACCCTTGCAGGTATTATAATTTTAGTCAGAAGTTTGCAACGCAGTGAAGGAGACATTTCCGACCCTATAAAGTATGTATATTCTTGATCAGCAGCAACAGCCGAGTCGATCTAGCCATGTCCGTCTGTCCGTCTGTCCGTCCGTCCGTTTCTACGCAAACTAGTCCCTCAGTTTTTAAGCTATCTGAATGAAACTGTGCAGACAGTCTTCTATATGCTCTCACTACTATATAAGTCGGAACCGGCCGGATCGGACGACTATATCATATAGCTGCCATAGAAAGGATCGGTACATTTTAATGAAAATGTTATAACCTAGTCAATTTTTAAGATATTTGCATAAAATTTTAGATCTGGCCAGTTGGTATTATTTTAGAATTTCGGTTTTAATTTGATCAAAATCGGACAAATCGGCTGCCATAGGAATATATAAATCTGTTTGGCTTTGTTGCTTGCAACATTTTTCGCCAGCAACATTCTGCACTGGCAACATTTATTTTATGACAGTACCCCACAAAGCGAAAAAGGCAGAACATTTTTCTTCTTCTTTTAAATACTGCAAGGTATTTATGCTTCGGCATGCCAAAGTTAGCTTCCTTTCTTGTTTTTTGTTTTGAAGTTTTGAAAAAGTCTTAGAGATTAATCCATATAAACCTGAATATTCTGTAGAACAATAAACACTAATCTCTGGCAATCTTCACTCTCATTCACCTGATCTCCTCACCTTATCTCGTAGACACTATGTTTTTAGCTTGCTTCTGTGGAAGGTGTCTATAGTATATACTTTTTATTGCGTTTTTCATTCACAAAAAGTAGAAACCCAAAAAATACAAAAAAAAAAAAAAACAGAAAAAAAGAGTGCTTGCCACCGGAAGATTAAGCAACAATTTAACATTTAGCTGGCTGGCAACGACGACCCCAATTTCCATTTCCATTTTCAAATTTGGCAGCCGCCAAGGTGAGTGCTTTTCCGAGTGCGAGTGGATATACCTACGCTATATATGTGCATATATGTCAGTCGTAGGACCCTCAGATCGGTTGTTTGTGTTTCTTGTTTTCTTGCTGCTTGGCTAATTTACAGACCGAGTGATTGTCTACAATAATTTTTGAGAAATTATTCCCAAAACAAGCCTCCTCGCTGCACTTTGCCTCAGACAACTCTAAGTTATATTTCCGCACTTTTGATGCGTGGGAGGATCATATATATAATTACCCATCCAAAAAGTGCACAAATTTTCAGCGCGTACGTAAATAATCTTGATTGACAGACGTTCATAAAATTAATGTTTGTGTAATAATAATAAAAAAAAAAGAAAAACAAAAACAAAAATGGAAAACAAAGCCCATGAAAGTATTCCAAGAAATCGTTGAATGTTATTCTTTTTCGTAAATTTCAAAACGTTCTATTATGACAAGAGGTTTACGCCAATAAAACAATATATATGCATACGTAGATTTTATTTTTCTTGAGTCGCAGTTAAACCCATTTACGTAAATCCCAGTTTATCGGCGGTTGACTTTTCCATTAGAGCGTGAGGCGTGCCAATTGAATCGAGGTGTTGCTACCTATTCGTTACGTGGCCAAGACATTTATACCTGTCTGTGGGAAGCTGGCAACAGAGTGGGAAATTAAACGGAGAATGAATCTTGAAATTTAATTATTAGAATTGGAAATTGTTTGTTCTTTAAAAACAAATAAAGGGGTTTCAGTTTAGCAATGTTTTAATTGGTGTTTGAAAGAATTTGTGCGGGAAAAATGTGTGTATGTCCTGTCATCCTTACCACGTTATAAGTATTCTTAGTTTCATTGTAAAACAATTATTTGGGTTAGTTTTATACGAATTATGACATTATTAGCTGTTAACATTAACTGTTGAACTTTATTCCACTTAAGACACAAGAGGTTTAAGTTTAATGATTATTTCAGATAGATATATTTTTAGGGGAAACAAATAACCCCAAACAATAACGATTTAACCAGAGTAATCCTCTTGAAAGTGAAACCCTTTCTATATTTTCTTCCTTCTTTCAAAACCAAAACTCGATCGCTGAAAATAGATTCCATTTTCTCCATGAATATTTCCCTGTCAGCAGCCGCTGAACAGTAGATTTTACTTATTCAAAATCCTTTTTTAATATACAAAATTTTCAATATAAAAAACCCTTTCAATTTTCGCCTGCATGTGCCTAATCCATTGTCATCTTCTTGGCCTTCGCCCAGCCAAAGCTGCCGTTAATGATGCAGAGCACCAAATGCGAAGCCCCAGACCTCTTTTTGGTTGGCTCTCCGTGCAATCTGCGGCGAATCAATTGAATGCTCTTCTATGGCCTGACTGTCCTAGATTTTTTCCAGCAGCCGCTTAAACAATAAAAAGCCACTCGGGCCGGCAGCCAAGAATTTACGGATGGGTATTGATTTTCATAGACTCTGCTGCCCGCCCCAGAAGGGATCCCAGATCCACAGTGATTTTACATTTCGGTTGGACCGGTACTCTTTCCTCTAAAATTAAATGCAGCTGTGCATTAAGGCGTTGGACCTCAAGAAGCAATCGCCTTTGTGCCCGCTTTGCTCCTCGGGGACCCTTCTTTTGTTGTGAGGGCAGGCAGCCATTAAATTGAATCAAGATGCAGGCATTGTTATTAATAATATTAGTGTGTGATATTAACTGAACTGCAGGCAGCGGACCCCTTTTGTCCGGGAAGAAGAAACCCCCCTAGCGAACTCAATTTTACTTACTATATAATGCCATTGTCTGGTCGCCTGACACTGCCATGATAAAGTCCGGGACAGACACTTGTTGCTGGACCGGCGGCCATTTCATTTTTCGTTTTATTTCATTTCACTTTCAATTTATGAACACTACCCATGAATGGCTTTGCCGGGCCTAAACACAATATCCTCGGTTGGTTAATTAAACGACCATGGTCGTCTGGCAATGGGAACCGATTGGATGGGATTGGGTATATAGAATACGTGTGCTCCAAGGCAATTTGGAAGAACAATGCGGCATTTACCCAAGAGCACTTCAGATTTAATGGATATGTGAATTCAACTCAAAGACTGGGAACTGCGTGGGAAACCCCAATGAATGAAATTTTTAAAAGGCTTCTACTTATACTCACAGGGGGGTAATTTTTTAAAAGACTTTATATATTAAATAATCATTTCTCTTAGGACCTTAAAATATATATGTTATAAAATCTACTATAAATATACCCCAACTGACTATCCTATTGATTTGATATTTGCCTTTTGTTATCCAAAAATATAACCAGCAACTTATCCTGTCTTTCGTTTGCAGGGAAATCGACAACAACAGGAAGCCGGGCGACAGAAATTCCTTCTCCGAGGGCGAGGACAATCGGTGAAGCGCAGGCTAGGATTGCAAGAGAGATGTCCACGGCCACTTGTGCCCGCTTTTGCACGCCTTTGACATCCGGCCCGGCAGGATCCACATCAAAATTGACAGCCGGAAGCGTGACGACAGGAAGCGGAAGCGGCAACATGACGTCATCGTACAAGAAGAAGATTCCATCAAACAGCACTGCAGCAGGCACAAATGACAGCAGCACCACAGAGGCAACATTCACATTCAAATTGGGCCGCTCCAATGCCCGGAGCAGCAGCAACGTGGCCTCCAGCGAGTCTTCCGATCCGCTGGAATCCGACTACAGCGAGGAGGAGGAGCCCGAGAAGGATCAGGAGCCGGTGACTAACAGCCGGAGCAGTAGCACCGCCACCACCACAAGTAGCTCGGCTGCTGGCCATGACCATGATGTCGACGAGGAGGAGGACGACGACGATGATGACGATGAGGGGGAGGCAAATGGCCGGGATGGCGATGATGTGACCCACGATTCCAGCGAGAGCATCGAGGAGGATGACGGCAATGAGACGGACGATGAGGAGGACGAGGATGACTCCGAGGAGAGCAGCAGTGTCCAGACCGCAAAGGGAGTGCGCAAATACCACTTGGACGACTACCAAATAATCAAAACAGTCGGTGAGTCAGCACTAAGAGAAATTTTTACATAAAATGGTGGCAAATTATTTAATTTTAACAAACATAGTTCATACTTACAAAACAAAAAAAATATTAATATATCTTTTAAATATGATTAATTTTAAGTTAAAACTACTAGATTTATCATCTTCTTTGTTATTTAAAGCTTAAACACTTTGTTTTGTGCATGAGCAACTGTTTACCCACGGGGCGTATGATTGATGTTGAGGTCTCTCCAAGACCTTCAACTTGTCGCGCGGGTTAGTTAGTGTACGATTTTCGATCGATTTGCCATAGATTCATTTTCATTTTCTTCTGTTTGTTGGTTTTTCGTTTGGGAAACTGTTTGGAGTGAAGCTTTCTAGGTCAAGTCAGTAGTCAAGGCTCAATGAGGTCATAGTGATGCTCCCTTCACTATTTAATCGATTTGAATAAGAATTTGTGCATAAAATGCTTTTTCATTGCCATTTCTATGATAATAACATGGGTTGAAGAATAAAATTTAGCTTTGATCTAAGTTAGTGGGAAAAGTAAATTTACTTTATTAAATATAGAAACGCGTAGAACAGATCTACCCTCCATTCGTAATCAAATTAAATTAAAAAAACGTGTAACAGGAGTCAAAATAAATGAGTTACTTAGTATATTAAATAAGAGAGTGAGTTTAAATTTTTCAAATATTTTACATTTCTTTTTAAAAAAATTCTGTTTATCACATCTGCTTTAACAAATAATAATTGAGGCAAAAAACCGCAATCAAAAAGCTGTCAAAATTCATGAGAAACACTTATACATATTAGCGGCAAAAAATATAAAATGAAAACTGGAAAGCCCCCACACACATTTTCCCATCTTTCTTTACTTTGATTATACAATTTATTTAAAAGAGTTTTCTCACCTGTTCAATCAATTTTTTGCAAAAGTGAAAAGGGAAAAAAGAATTATCCAAATACCTTCGTCTGACTGCTCTCTCTGTTTCTTGTTTGCTGTTCTTTGATTTCGCTCAACGATTTAATTTCAAATATTTATTACCTCATTTTTTAAGCACTCATGCATGCGCATGGATGTGTATTAATGTGCCTCCTTTCGGGGCTCAGCATCAGTTTTCTATTGGTTTTTATTGGTTGTATGCGTAAATAAATTCTTATTGATTACGCAAATGGAGAAAAGGCAGTCCTACTCGTATTATGATTATTATGAGCGCGTTCTGGCTAGCGTAAAATTCTCATTTAGGCAGTACTCGCAGTCAAGTATATATAGTATGTATTTCTGGACTCTGCTTAGGATCTTCAATGGGTATTACGTACTCGCACCGACGCTCGGCCAATTAATGTCCATAATATTTTGATTTGTTCCCCATTTTGACGTTTTCGGCGTGAGCGAAGCAGGCGCTTTTAGTGTTCGGACTAAATTTAGTACACCATCATGGGGCCGGGCTATCCGAATACCCATTAAGCTTGTGGCATAAATATTTACTTGAGGTTGGGCTGGGGCTAGTTCAGAGCGTTCTTCCTGATTTATTACCACAACATTCGCCTTGCTACACGTGTGATCAATGCGCCGTTTTATTTTTTGCTATACAAGTCATTTGAAAACATTTGTGCAGCAATCTCTCTGGTCGGTTCCAAAACTGCCTAGGACCAACTCAAAGCAATTGCGGAATTATTGTGGGCGGAATCACCTTCAAAATTGCTTTAAATTCCATTTCTTTCACTTGCCCAGATTAATTACAGCAATAAGTTTTTTGGCAAATCGTTGTGGGAGTTAATTGTGTTTAGCGAGTCTCTCAAATGTGGCTTCTGGGAACGTTTTCGTATTTTTAGTATTAAAAGCAAGGGAGATTAATGCGGTTTTTAGCATTCGGTTGTTGTATTTTTAAGTATAGCTGTGAATGGATTAATTTAGAGATTTTTATATTAGAACTTTAGTATCAGTTTATCACTTTAATCCTTTTGGAGGGCCAAGCTAATCAAGTATAAATTAGATACAGGATCAGCTGTATCCCCTCCGGTTCTGGTCCATTTGTGTAAGATTCCTCAGTCAACACCTCTTCCGAAGTATGAGTAATACCGCTGAGCTCCTTTTCCGTAAACGCTTTCAACACACAATAGCACCATTCGGGCTCATCCCGCGTTGGGTGCACCACACGACGTATGAGTAATCTTGAATGGATTTCAAACAATTGCCAGACACAGCACTGCCCAAAAGGTATTGAGTGCGAATTTCGGTAGAAATTCGTAAAAAGTAAATAAACCAGAGCGGATATCGTGCCATGCACACGCACAAAGTGAATAGGGAAATAACATTTTGCTATATGATTTTCTATGGGGAGAATATGAATGCCAGTGAGTCACGCTTCTATTAGGGCATAGCAAATGGATAAACAATGTTCTGTAAAATTATAGAATTAAAAGAACTGTTAGAAAGGATTCTTGGTTAATTAAACAAAAAGGGAATAAATTATTATAAATTAAGAAAAAAGGGTTAACTTAAACTATGAACATTTATAACTAATTCTGGACTTAAATTAATCATTTACGAGTACAGTGCTGAGTAAAAATACTCAGCACTTAAGTTAACCCTTTTTTCTTAATTTATAATAATTTATTCCCTTTTTGTTTAATTAACCAAGAAATTTCTATAATTATTTAACTCGAAATACTTGAAGAACAGTGTAATTCAATTCCCCTTTTGATAATAACAATAATAATAATAATAATAATAACAATAGAAGCAAAATGGGCAGAGATGCGGCTATAGGCAAGTGAACATCATCGCCGTAATTGCGGAAAAGCCAGTGGATGCTGAAAACTAAATGGTATGAAAATATGAGGAAAACCCGCATTGAAAAGCATTGCAAGCTGTGAAACATATGCCCCTCTGAAGATTTATAGTAAATATTGATGGTTCAGTTGGTTTGTTTGGTTGTTGTCTTGTTGTCTGCATTCCCATTGATTAGCCAGCGACCTCAGGTCTCCCTGAAAAAAGAAAAACGGGGAATTTCCCGAGAGAACATTTCCAAAGAAGTTCATTTTCAATTTCGGCAAAACAACAGAACAGCAGAGACCTTTGTTTTGATTTGGGGAAACAAATAAAACATGTTTTTGTTTGTGCATGTTCTGGCTGCATGTGCTGCGTTGTATTCGACCAGAGAACGCCATTAGCCATTAGCTATTAGCCAGTAGTCATGAGCCATTGGCCATTTAGCCATGGCCTTAAACCTGCCAAATCAATTGTGGAGTTGCAATTAACACCAGAGTGGAATGGTATCTCGTAAAGGAAATGTTTTTGCTTCGAGAAACTGGATTGAAGTGTCTGTTTGATGACGGACAGCCAAGAGTTTTAACCAAGTGAAAGTTCACGCAGGTATCCGGGAAGAAACTTTATATATTATATATACAAATTTAAATTGAAAGTTAATGTAATTCTTAATCCTTGAAGAATCATATTAAGTGAGTTGGAATACAGTTTAAGGGCCTTTGTCAGCTCTAATATATGGTCACTTTATTAATAGCTGCTTAAATCTACCCTTTTAATGTTACAAATATATATTTTAACATATATGACTGCTTTTTTAAAAATATTCGATATAACCCCAACTAAAACCAAGATAATTAGCTAATATCGACACAAAGGAATTTTAAAACTGAGAAACCCAAACGGCCTGATAGCCATTACTCTGGAAATGTGAATTGTGTGTTCTCGGGCAATCAATTGGCTCATAAAAATTAGCTAAATGTGCTCTTAATGCTCTGAAAATCGTACAAAGTGCTGGGAAAGTATGGAAAACCGTCTGAAAGGATCAATAACCCCATCAATTCGTGACGAAAAAGTTATAAATTTCGTTTGGTGGTCCACTTTTCTGACGGAATACTACGTACATATATAATAGATATATTTACGGAAATTGCTGACAATCGAGAGATTGTGGTGGCCTTGTAGGTTCCCCAATATATCAACTTGACAAATTTTCCCTGCGGGAGGTAGATCGCAGTTCGTGGATCGCTGAAAGAACCGAGTGAATGGCAATGCTTTTGGTCGTGATTGATGGATTCAGATAAATATTTACGCACGATTCTCGGAAACACAATTCAGTCGGGACATAAAACTGGCCAAAACACAAGGGCTTCTCTCTTTTTTTTAAGAAGCTGTTTTTCCAATTAAAATCCACGAGTGTCTGATAAAGGCGTGTGTGGCGGGGATTCCTTTTAGTTCAAATTAACTTTAAAAATATGAACGCCAATCGTGCTTCAAGCGGCCAGCAAAAAATGTATCTGTCGGATGCCGAACACATGTCCCGCTGCTCGTTGTTCCTTGTAGAACAACAAGTTGTGTGTCGTCGACGCGTCTGCAAAGTATAACTCATAGTTCAAATAGACCGAGACTGCCTGGCTTTTTGTTGTGTGCTAAGTGCTAACAATAATATGTATATCCGCCTCTATATCTGGCCGATATATACGTGATTATCATCGCGGCAGAGACAAAATCAGTCAACGGGAAATTTACGATCGCATGGAAAATTTGAAATCTCTGTAAACTTTCGATGCCCCGGCGAAATGGTGAATTTTATTTTTCAACAAAAGTCGGGCCAACACACACGTACATATAAGAAAATATTATAGAAATTATTATTTGGCAATGTGCCGAAAGCCAAAAACGAGAACACCACTCCGCCTCCCCCCTCCGAGTTGTGCCAAGAAAATCACCCCTCCAAACCCGATCCCGATCCCGATCCCGATCCCTATCCCAGTTCAGATCCAAATCCGGACCCACCTCCAAACATAAAACGAGCAAAAAAAACTGCGTTATTAGTCGCCTTCTTTTTGTCTTATTAATAAAGGTGACCTAAAAATGCACTTTGCATTTTGGCAAACAAAATATATAGCCAAATATCGGACCGAGAATATCCACGGAATGATTTTTCATATTTCAACATCAGATTTATGTCTGGTCGATTCACCCCTTCCGCCTTCTCTTTCCCTCTCGGAACTTTTTGTAAATTGCAGGGTAAGAACTTGTCAAATGTGAAAACAACATCGACAGGCAGAGGCAGGTGGGCTATTAGGTGTATCATATATATTGTCGTTTATATAGCATTATATAGTGTATGGTAAATGGTAAACATCTGCTCTGAAAGTGTCGTAAATCGCTTAAGTTATGAGCGGTGTGTCACCGATGGAAATGTGATTGGATTGGGCAAGGTGCGTGTTTGTGGTCCACTCGGTGAGTGGGTGAGTTCTATCAATTTTAGATTCCATAGTTCTGGGAAATTTTATGCAATTAATCAAAACAGGAGTCGGAATTAAATGAATATGTGTAGAAAATATAATAAAGATTCCATACAAGCCATACGTCCGTATAATTTTTTCCTCGGCTAAAGTTATTCACAATATTAAAGAAAGGGTTGCTTCTTTGTGTTATTCGTTGAAAATATTTTAATTCGTGTATAAAAAGAGCGTCTTCATAGTAAAAACTACCGGTTACTTACACTTTAAAAGTATATAATTATCTGAAATAGAAATATGTGAATAATTTGTTGTTAAAGTGTAAGAGGATTATAGATTTTCTATGAATTCTAAGAAGCTCTTTATTTTTAGAATTAATTCGCATATATTTATAACCACAATAATATACAATCTTAATCAGTTACTCAGAAAAACTGATCAATTACGTTGCACTAATTCCTAGAAACGTGATCAAGTGGGACTACAGACACCGTTTAATTATTCAAATTACTTATGAGTATAATGAACTAAGTAGACAAATGATTAAAAGGCCAAAACCTACCACAAAAACTAAGTTGTACAAACGGTCTGGAATCGCAAATCAAGACACTAAATGCAATATCAACAACAAAGTCCCGACCGAGTAACTAAATGAACGAGAAAGTCAACCATAATCCAGTGACCTGAATACCCTTTGTTTATTATTATTTGCAAAAGCTTAAATATTGGATTTTAAGGCCTATTCGGCATTGTTTAAACTTAAGATCAGTCCAGTATTATTTTTAGCCTGGCCTCCATAGCTCCATAGCGCGTCTTCCTCACTCGGTTCTTCCTTTATTTATGTATCTTTAAACAAACTTTGCTCAGACAAACTGCATAAAACGCAATTAACTTTATTTAACTTATGCCTGGTCTGAGTTGCAAATGGTGCCAAGTTTATATTCGCCGCGATTTTCAGAACTCTTTACAGCATGCAATGATAAAATTATTCAAAAACAGATAATTATTCCCCATCCATCAGATGTCTTGCATCTATATGATATATGTAGTATATATATATATTTGTTTATCTTCCCAGTCGCTGGACAGTTGGCAGCATCGCATCGCATCGTCAAATAGAAAGTTTTATGTACCGCGAGTATTATGTAAAATATTTTTCGCCTTTTTTCACGCACTTTTTTCAGTTGCATCTGAAAACTTATGTCTGCGAAACCGCCAAAGAGCCGGCCCAAGAGCCAACAGGTTTGGCCACAACTTTTATTCAGCCAGACTTTAATTGTGGCCAACTTGGCGACTGTCTGCGGCTACGTCTGAGGCTCTACACTAGGAAGAAATCTTAGGGATTTAAAGACTGGAGACTTAGTGACGAGAAGAGAGTTTCTTATACTATTTGGACGAGAGACCCAAGAATAATTTTACTACAAATAGGACAATGTTTATACAATATAAATAATAATATTAATAGGTAACTTTTAATAGTATTGCCTTTATATTTTAAAATAAAAACATAGCTACTATATTCTATAACTCAAAAACCAAATACTTAGTATTTATTTGTATAGTCAAGAAAAAAATTGGTCTTATAAGGAATAATAATTGTTACAAATTTAAAACTACTGTGAGAAAAACAAATTTGAATTAAAATATTTGTGTTATCTGCTTCCAAAATATTTTAAAATATAATTATAATATGTTTATATGTGAACATATTAATATGTTTATTACAATTCTAAGTATATAGATTAAACTGAAAATTATTTATTTTACTAAAAGTTATATGATTAAGATTAGTATAAATTAAAGTTGCTTTTAGGAACTGAATGATTTTCAGGCGAATTAATTAGTTAAATATTTTAAATTTATTTATAATCTTCATTTTCCAAAGTTAAGTAAAAAATAAGTAAATAATAATAATTCCCCTGTACTGGCTATAATTTTCCGTGTGAAATCTTCAGTCTCGGGCCTGTCTGCTCTGCAGCTGTCACAATTTCACTTTGGCCAGACTTATTTAGGAGCAGCCAGTGCAGCTGTGGAAGCTGTGGAAATTGTGGCTAAAAGTGGTAGTTAAAACATCGGCAAATACACTTTCCTTTGCGATCCACTTCAGGTGGAGAGCAAACTGCGAACGAGGTGCTAAGCGATCGCTTCGAGTGAGTGTTGCCAAGATGATGTCTCCCCTGGTTTGGAAAAGTGTGTTTGAAAAGTATTTGGAAACTCGGAGAGTGGTTGCAGTATTTGCAGAGTCATTGAGACCTGAAAGTACACCTACCAAACACTGTTTTACGAACACTTTAGTTCCTAGAACCACTTAGATCTGGTCCTTACGTCTCTCTGTCTACTCATGAGAAACGAAATGCTCCTAATTTATTTCCTATAAAGCTGGACGTAATTATCAACTAGAATTTTGGAAAGTAGTACACTATTAAAAATGTTTACTTTCCCACACATTCCACGTTTTGATATAATAAAAAAAAATTCAATCCAATAAAACAATGTAAATATTTAAAAAACTATCTGGTATTTTCCACACACTGGCCATGTGCCCCACCATGCAAGGCATGCAACTTGTGTATGTGTGTTGCCAAGCAGCGAGTTTGTACTTTTCCGAAATTTTCCCTACACTGCGCTCCCTCGGCTAAATTCTTTTCATTCCTTTTCCGCCCGAATTTCTGTTTTCTTCACGCTCGTAACGCCGCGGCGTGCAATGTGTCGGTGTCTGCACTTTTCACTGGAGCGCAGAATTTTCCGCCCTCCGAAATCGATTTCGAGCAATAAAGGCATCCATCAGTGGTTGTAGTTATATATCTGTATCTGTTTGATTTATATCGTCTGGCATATTTTCAATATTTATTCCTCGTTTATCCAAATTTAGAAATTCGAATGCCGCAGCTTGAGCAATATATTCCTCAAATACATGTTTTATGAGCTGTTTATTTGTGATAGCTTCGTTATTATTTTTTGCATCTTAAAAAAGGATGTTCCAAAGTTCAATTTTTTTTTCTCGAGTTTGAGTTTGTTTGCCCGCAGGGGTTATGGGTCCATAAAAGTGCCTTAAACATTTTGGAAAATTCATTTGGGTGGTCAATTCCCCAATTGTTTTATTTCCAAAAGAACTTTTGGAATTTTAAAACTGAAAATTATAGGAATGGCGAGACTCATTTCATAAGAAATCTGTCACATTGATGCGATTTTTTCGTCTCTGGCAATTATCAATAATAAGGCTCTCAATTCTCATTCCCGCTCCCCTGCCAACTTTTCTTTTCTTTTGTTTTTCCACCACTTTAAATCTTATATAATCCCATTGCCTGTGCTGAATCATTCGACCTACGTAATCGAGAAACCGATTTGTGGGCAAAGCAAAGATTCATTAATTACAATGTCGAGATTCATATTTTGATTTGCACGTGTAATGCCCCCCCCCCCCCCCCCCCCTTGGAACAGGTGTGCGGGCCACCCACTGACGCCCACCAAGAGTTATGGGTCAAAACAATAGCAGAGAGTTTGCAAAATAATGAATTAACTTTATTTAGGGTATTAAATATTCTTAATTAAATTGCAAAGAACCCGCTTTTTATTTTATATATTTTCTTCACCAATTAAAATCTGGCAATTGCTGCAAAGCCTGAAACCGAAGAAAAAATCAAATTTATTTTAAGAAAACGGATTATTTTTTATAGTAGCTTAAGACTATAAACTCGTGCAAATATTTGTTTCCCTTTGATCAAATGAATAATTCCTTTAAGACCATAAAAAAAGAAGATATTCTAAGGTTTGCTTGAGAAATATATTCAACATCATATATTCACAAAAAAGATATTATTTAGAATTAAAAGAATTTCAAGTTTTGAATGCTT
Organism: Drosophila seguyi; assembly: GCA_008042675.1. Classification (NCBI taxonomy): domain Eukaryota; kingdom Metazoa; phylum Arthropoda; class Insecta; order Diptera; family Drosophilidae; genus Drosophila; species Drosophila seguyi. The sequence continues at coordinate 86,845 of VNJU01008151.1, forward strand.
TCCTAAAAATAAATATTTGGCCTGAAGAACTTGCCAACCAAGGATAAACCAATACCTTTTTTTTTTTTAAATTATATTTAAAATACCATTATTTTGGCCGCTGCTGTTTTACAGATTCGCTGACTATTCTGTTTCCAAGTTTTCTCTACGGATTTTGTTTAGTTTTCTGGGGAGGCACAGCGCTCGTGGCCGATGATTGTGGCCGAGAGTTCAATAATCTGTTCACTTTTGCTTTATTACATTGAAAATCACGGCTAATTATTGTTTGGCCCGACCGGGAACATCCACACACATGGAAAACGTGCTGAAAAACTAAAAGCAGCTGCGGAAAGCAGAAACTTTCCCACTCCCCCGTGCCGCGGTCCGCCGCCTCTTTTCGCATTGAAAACGATTGCGTTTCGGTTTTTGATTTATCAGACAAATCAATTTGTAGCCGTTTTGTTGTTTTGGCATGCCATGGAAAACAAAAAGGAGAAAACGCAACGAAACGAATAGAAAAGAAAATTTTCTTGGCCTTGAGTGTATCTGAGTAGAAGAGTGTGTTTACGGGTAATCTGAGAGCCTCACACGCTCCGTGTTTCCTTTCCCGTCATTCAGTCCCCACTCACTCACTCAGTCACTCGTTCACAGTCGCAGTCACAGTGAGTCGGACGTTAGCCCAATTAAAAATTCAAGGTTGAGAAAATCTCGGTTGGGCGGGCGTAAGCCAAAACCCCGTCCGTGTTATGATTACCAGGTAGCAGTGCAAGCCAGCTCAGCTTGGTTTGGTAACCTCAAAACGTGCTCGACAGTGAAAAAAGTAATTATTTGCGGGTCGACCCATCCCTCCCTAAATGCTATACAGATGGGTTAAAAATAGTAGCACTTGAAAGTTTCTAAGCAACATAAACTTTTGAGGGTAAACTTTACTCTAGAAAGAGTTTTGTTAGATAAGTTAATTATTTCTGTAAAAAAATTGCTCATTTAGAATATGTTTAAGATTGGATGCAAATCAAGAGGAAAAGTTGTACGTTAATGATTGTAATCTTAAGAATAACCCATTTAATAATAAAATATCGATTTTGTGGATAATATTTAAATAACATTCAAAGGTCTTATTTATTTTATTTTCCTACTTTCACCAGCTTTATTAAAAACTTTGTAAAAAACATAAATTTGAATAGTTATAGATATTCTTTCCCAATTCTAATTTGTTTTTCTTTCTTTTCCTATCATCTATTTTGTTATATTAAGCAACAAAGATTTGGAACTTGTTTCTATGTCTACTTTAAGTTAGCTCTATTTTGCTACCCTTGACTGTCAAGCACTTTGGCCATATCGTTGGGGCATATGCCACGTTATTTAAGAATGCTGTTTGCGGTCTACTCGATTCATTCAATAATCCGATACCCTCCATTACCATTACCTCACCTTACAGGCACCGGCACCTTCGGACGAGTGTGCCTCTGTCGCGATCGCATTTCGGAGAAGTACTGTGCCATGAAGATTCTGGCCATGACCGAAGTCATTCGTCTCAAGCAGATTGAGCACGTGAAGAACGAGCGGAATATATTGCGCGAGATCAGACATCCGTTTGTCATCAGCCTGTAAGTGGAACAACATGGCGAATATGTCATATTTTTTAAATAAATTCGGATGTCTGGACTTTTTCTGAAATTATTTATTTACTTTCTTCCAGGGAGTGGTCCACAAAGGATGAGTCAAATCTGTACATGATCTTCGACTATGTCTGTGGCGGAGAGCTGTTCACATATCTGCGAAATGCAGGAAAATTCACTAGTCAAACTTGTAAGTAAATATTGGATATATTCTTAGATTTTAAAGGTCTAACTATCTATGTGTGTATATTTCAGCCAATTTCTATGCGGCTGAGATAGTCAGTGCCCTGGAATATCTGCACTCCCTGCAAGTTGTGTACCGCGACCTGAAGCCTGAGAACCTGCTGATTAATAGAGATGGCCATCTGAAAATTACAGACTTTGGCTTTGCCAAAAAGCTAAGGGATCGCACCTGGACACTGTGTGGCACGCCCGAGTACATAGCACCTGAGATAATCCAGTCGAAAGGTCACAACAAGGCCGTTGATTGGTGGGCTTTGGGTGGGTTGCCTAGTATAAATTTAATCTATATGCTTTTATTAATGGTGTTTATTAATTTTTTTCAGGAGTTCTCATCTACGAAATGCTTGTGGGGTATCCGCCTTTCTACGATGAGCAGCCCTTTGGTATCTATGAGAAGATATTGAGTGGAAAAATCGAGTGGGAACGTCATATGGATCCCATTGCTAAAGACTTGATCAAAAAGCTTCTGGTGAATGATAGAACCAAGCGACTGGGCAACATGAAGGTAAGAATTATGTGAAATCAATGGGTGAATTTCATAAAGAAAAATAAACAATAATACAGCATTAAATTAGTAAAGATGGGGAAATAATCATCAAGGTTTCATCAGATTAATGGTTTGTTTCACTCGTAAAGAATTCTAAAATAATGAAAACTAATAAAAGCTAATTTAAAATGTGTTGAATCCTATTTAAAAATAAATAATTTGGATGATTTACATTTTTTATATCAGAGATGAAGGAAATACTTATATTTTGAGCGTAAAAAAAAGTATTCCAAATGCTTTTTTCTGATAGTAGAATTATTTGGAAAATGTTTCATCGATTTCTTATTTAATAAAATATTTAAAACTCAATTCATTTTATTTACAAATATAAATTTAGAGACTCTTAAAGATCAAACATAAAATTTAAATTAGGTAAATAAACACAGACTTCCTCGCAGCATAAAGTTTGTTCAGCTGTTGGAAAATTCATACAGTTTTTCCATTTTTTAATCAGTTATTTCACCTTTTTGGACCATTAAAATTAGCATATTTTTCACATTTTCAAAGCTGACAAAGTTTATTTATCTGCGCTGCTCGCTGTTTATTCCTCAGATACATAGTTCAGCATTCAATTTTGGCAAGCTTGTTCGTTAACATTTTCTGGCTTATTAGGCGCGTATTAATAGAGAATTGTTTACACTTGTCACAGTTGAACGGTCGGATTTTGTGGGCTGGCATTAAAAATGGCATCGCATATATCAAAAATTAATTGTTGGCCGTCGTGAATAGATCTGCACATGCTCCTTGTCAGTTAGGTTAATACATTTTGCTTTGAAATCAATTTTCTTTTTCTCGCCACTAAATCGGATTGTTTTTAATAGACTTGTCGCGCGTTTTTGCAACACGAGCTATATAGCGAAAGGCAAATGCAGAGAGCGTTATTTATGTCTAATATTAATCTGTGTTTTCTTCTACGCTTTCTTCTATCTTTTCCCCGCTTCCGGAACACCCGCAGAATGGTGCCGATGACGTGAAGAGGCATCGCTGGTTCAAGCACTTGAATTGGAATGACGTCTACAACAAGAAACTTAAGGTAAGTTCAAGGGGTTTTCTCTCTTGTGCTTTTTTCTTATTATTATTTTTATATATACTTTGTGTGGCTTTTAGCGACACACACGCGTGGCCCATATGAGTTTTGGCTGACTTTTTGACTCTCGGCCAGCGCATTTTCATACGTTCTCGTAATTAAACGCAAATAAACAAATCAGTTTGCCCAATTAGCTGTGTGCCTTTAGTTAATGACCGCAGCGTCTATTTCGGCCGTCCGGGTGGGTGTTAGACTCATAAATCTCCCGGATTCGGATCCCTTCCAGCCAGCCCAGCTGCTCCGAAGGCGAGTGCTAGTGAAATGTAACAAAAGGGGGCATTTCGCATCTGAAGATGGCGTTAATTGCCCACAAGAACGCCCTCGCCCGGAGCCCATTCGGAAGACAATGGGTTAAGTGCGTCAGAATTGACTGTTAAAAAATCCTCGAATTTTTTGTAATTTTTTTTTAAGGCAAGAAGAGTATGTGGAAGATGAAAATTAAAGAGCACTAGTAACCCCAAAGCAATTTTTACTTAGTAAAATGAAGAGCTTAGTGTTCTCTTTGGGTTTTTGCTATTCCCAAACCTTAGTATTAGACAGCTTATAAATTTATTAGAAAAAGGACACACAAGAATCACATTCCGAGACCTCATTAAAACACCCTTAAATCACAAACAATTAGCAATTAAAATAATAATTATTATTCATTTATCTCTCTTACAGCCACCAATTCTGCCCGATGTACATCACGATGGGGATACAAAGAACTTTGATGATTATCCCGAGAAGGATTGGAAGCCCGCCAAGGCAGTAGAGCAAAGAGATTTGCAGTACTTCAATGATTTCTAAATATGAGAAAAAAAATGTTCGTTTTTTCTGTTGTTTTCTGTTGAAAATTGTTATAATTTGCGGCAGCAAGAACAAATTTTTATTTATACTGGCAATTAAGTGTTTAAAGTGCTGTGCTAATGAAATGATATGTAACGGTACATACATATACATATATATATTTATACATAAACTATATTATAATGATATAAAATATACGGCTAAACATACACACATAAATAGTAGGTATAAGTATACATATAACTAGCGAGCGACGTCTATAATTATTTATATAAATATACTATACATAATTGTTTAAATGTTCAAACTGCGAGCAATCAAACCCCTCTCACCCGAACAACAACAAATACCTATAAAGAAAAGTGCACCTAAAGTGCAGTAAAGAATATATTTATTATAAAAAAAAAAGAATAAAATATAAACGTAAAACGTTGAATAAAGTGATACAAATGGAATTCTCTGCCTGGTCTTTGTCTTTTTCTCGTCTATATCTTGGCGTTCTATTCTTTCCTCTTGGGGGATTAGTTTTGGATGCGTAAATCTGTCGTTTCGAGCACAAGTCACTCAGCTGAAGGAACGCCTTGATGCCCGAGAAGAAGATATTCTTATTATATATTATTAAAAATTAAAAAATCACCAGTTCCGTGCGAGTTTATTTTTAAGCCATGATCCAGGCTAGTTATTTGTCACTTGTCATTTGAATCTTTTAATTTACCGCATGCAACATTTTAATGCGTTTAATTTTAATGTTTATTTATTTATTTACATTCTGTTTTCTTAAAGTTAAAAAAATAAAGCTACAGGGGGTAGTCATTGATATTAATTTGAATATGTTTATAGTTTGGTACCTCGCACTCATTGTTAAGACATTGTATTATTTTGCTCTGCTTGATATTTGATTTTGCTGTCGGAGTCTAGGAAACAGGTGGCTGTGTGTTCGATTCCCGCTCTAAATAAATTCTTCCAAAATTTTTTTTTTTTAATTTTACAGAATTATAAAATATTTTCTTAAATTGTATAATTCAATCAAAGAAATAATTTTTCAGATGTATGATTTTAAATAAATGTTGATCAAGGGAAGAAAGCTGTCGAAAGCGAAGAGCGTTGTGGAAAGAGGACGAAAATCCTGTGCCGCAAGAAGAATAAGTAAAAGGGAAAGTAGAGACTAGAAGAGGAACAGGAAAGAATACCATTGCGGCTCGCTAAAAGAACAAAAATAATGGCCGACGGCAGTGGCTAGAAGCTTATGCTTATTAAAGATATCGAAATAATTTAAATGCATTATTTAAGACATTTAAAACGAATTAAAATTATTTTCCTAATTATTAAGACAAATACGCTTGGAATAAGTAGAGAAGAAGAAAAATGTTCTGATTTGTTCGCTTTCTCGGGTACTTCTTCTTCTTCTACTTACTGCAAGGGTATTTCCAATTCTACATGCCGAAGTTAACTTCCTTTCTGATTCTTGTTTTCAACGAGTTGGCATCTCTTTTATGCAAAATGAATTTGAAGTTGTTGATGAGCCACAAAAGCAATTTTAGACTGCATAAAAATGAAAGGAAATAAATGTTCTTTATTATCCTTTTTTTAATTTGCAGCCTTTTTTGCTGATTTTTTTTCAAATCTGTCCTGTTTATGTAAAAAAAATTTGCATTGCTGTTACTGACATAAGATAAATATAGCGAGCGAAACGGGTAAATGCGTTGCCATATCAAGAAATAAAGCGGCTGTGATTTCGCAGGGAAATAAATGAATTTAATTATTTCGAAAGCTACCTTAATGATAAAAAATAAGAAAATAAATCAAGAAGAACGCATAGTAAAAAAGAATAACTAATTACAAATTTAAAACAGGTTCGAAAGCGCGCCAACGACTACATGCAGAGGGTCACACTTGACGTGACAAGATATAACCATACTAAAAAGGGTAAATCCCGCACAGACGGTGGGCACACTATACCTAGCCGGGGCCTATATAAAGCGGGCCTCTGCTGTATACTTGCTCACACAAGCCGTCATCGGGCGGGTGAGGTAACACATGATGTACGTATTTATAAGTTGGTCTCGTTAAAAAAAAGTTCTCTGATTTTCTTTGGCGTACGGTCCGTGCGCATTCTGCCTCCGACGCGAAAGGTTGTGGCGGACGGTATCCCCGCGGGCAAACCAAAAAAAAAATGAAATAAGGCCCGCGAATCCTATTTTACAATTTTCGTGGCATTATTTCACAAAAATTGTGCAATAAAAAAAAAATTTGTTAACGCCCGCCCACCAAGAATAATGTAATAAGAATACGCATTGCGCAGGTCCGTTATTTGCTCAAAACGTAGACAAACGTCCGCATACGTCACAGAGCACTGACGAGTGACCAGACGCTTGATTTTGTATGAAAAATAGGAGTGCGTGCATTTTATTAAAAATATAAATAAGTTTTTAAAAAAGTAAATGGATTTCTCAAGTTAAATGAAGAAACTGTTTTTCGAAAGCTAAATGCAAACTTAAAAAACACAGAAATTTCAGAAAAAAAGAAAAAAAAAAATTAAAACATTAAAAAATTGTTTTTGTAGTTTTTACCCAAAGTCTTTCTAAAACATAAGAAATTTTCTGCCAGAAGGAAGGTCAATAAGACCAAAATTTTTCAAAAACTATACATTTTTAAGAAGTCAATAGTTGCAGAAATATATTAATTTCTTCTGTTTATTTTCGTATAACTCTTAACCATATGAACTAACTTGCTACACTTGTTTTGATCAGTCAATAAAGCGATTGGGCTTATTTTGACAGGTAGTCCTCCCCTTTTTACCATTGAAATATTCTCTGGGAATATGTAAAACATCACTAGCTTTCCGTAAAACAGTAACCCACTTTAGCCCCGTATCTTCGATACAATTGTGATTAGCGAAGTTAGCTGTGAAGGTGGGCGTTTCGCCCTCAATTGCAAAGAAATTGTTAGATGTTTTTTAACTTTTCAATTTCCTAGGTTATAATGATAGCGGCCTCAATATTGAAGTTGTTAGTTCAAAACGTATCCAATCCTCATTTATCGGACTTTCATTATTCCTAAAGAAACTTGAATGATAGAGTTTCGTGAATAGTAAATTGGTATTTACTGAATCACTATGGTAAGTTTTTACCAAAGAGGCCCGTATATGTTTGCAGTCTCAAATAAGTGGGATTATTAAACTGACTTTTGAAAGGGATAAATTTACATTGTATGCATCAGCGACATAGACCAAGAGGTACTGTAAATATTTTTAGCTTTCAACTCATTACAGATGGTTGTAACTAAATACGTACGCACTTTAATCTAGAGGATCTGAAAACGCTCTCCGTCAAAGGACTGAAAGGCAAAAGTCGTTGCACTGCAAGACTGACGTGAACCCTGCAAAATAAAAGAAAAACAAAATTTTACATTTCGATTTTAAAGTAATTTTTTATACAAACTTCGGCGTGGCGAAGTAAGCTTTCTTTCTTGTTTGTGTGTTATTTTTCGTTTGTTTAATGGTCCCTTTAGAAGCACAGAATGACCGTGAATATCGCGTGGAATTTCAAATTTCGAAGTAAATTTCACGTCGAATAGCCGTGGAAAGTTCGCAGGGAATAGCCGTGGAAAGGTAGTGGAAGACCCGTGGAAATTCGCGGGGAATAGCCGTGGAAACCCAGAGGAGTTTTAATAAATTAATCATAATGTTACTTGTGTTGATTATTTATTCATTACATGAACGTTTTTTTTTTTATAAAAATTGTTTTTTTATGCAATACGTTGCATGGGCTAAAGCCTTTTCCGGCGACTGATTACTTCCTTCTTCCTTCTGCAAAGAAAATATATAACAATCAGTAAAATATCTTATTGAGTATGCTCAAAATACAAACATACCGATCAGGCCCGAGAAAACCTTTACAAATGATTTGAGTTTTATCTTTCCCGTTGAGGCCGTCGACGTTAAATGTAGAACAAACTTCAACTGCTTTCAATGACTGTCAGCCCGTTTCTTTTTAAGAGTTGGCTGACAGCGGTAATCTGCAAAAAGAAAGAGACAATTATTTACATGGACATTTTTACTATAAACATTACTATATTTATTATAAAGATTAACTATAAACATTTTACTTACGAACGATTTTGATTTCTCCGGGCTTAAGCTCAACTCCAGAGCTACCAGGGAAGCGTCATCCGTGACCGGAAAGCTGAAATTGTCTGCCATGCTATTCTCATTTTACTTTCCCTTCAGGAAAAATTTAAGCAATGCAGACAACTTTGACACCTCCCTGTTCGTGGACTCTAAAACGCTTGAGACATATGCCAACTCCTTGGAGACGACCATCTTATTTATTTTGTTTTGTTTTATTTTGTTTTATTTCTATTTCACTTACGTTCGACAGCGAACTCCATCTTTTAAATATAAGCAAATTTTATCTAAGCCAATTTTCCACATATTTTGATAAAATTTGAGACACGGCCATTTTGTATTATTCCGAAATTATTATTATTATTAATTTCATCAAAATCGGACCACTGCCATAGGAATATATATATATGTTTGGCTTTGTTGCTTGCAACATTTTTTGCCAGCAACACTCTGGCAACATTTATTTTATGACAATACCCAAAAAAACGAAAAGATCAGAACATATTTCTTCTTTTTCATCTACTTACTGCAAGGGTATTTAAATTTCGGCAGGCCGAAGTTAGCTTCCTTTCTTGTTTTTTTTTTGTTGCACATATAAAAGGTTTATTTCGCGGCTGTTCTTAAATTAAAAATTTTTCTTGTCTTCGATTTGTGTTAAATACTGTAAGGCTGTGGTGGATTGGGCTAACAGCTGCGCTAACATTGTGTATCTCCGTTTTCAGTTTACATTCCTTTTTGCCAGTTGGCGAAAGGTTGCTCTCTTAAGCCTGGACCTGGTCCACGTATAAGCTGCAGCTCTTGTCAGCGGATTGGGATGGTACAAGAGGCGGAAATGATGCCGCCTGGCAATCTCGTTAATAACGTCGCCTACCAGGGGTACGTGCAGGTCTCGATGGATACCCTTGCTCCGGATATATTCAGCTAAGATGGGTCCTAGCAGCCACCCCGTAAATAAGGAGCCCATACTTCCAGATCGGAGCCAGTATTGCTAGGTATATCTTCCTTTTGTTGGCTAAACTCAGCTCACTGACTGTCTGTCGCCTCATAGACACACAGACTGTTGCGGTGCCTGTCAGTCAGCAGAGGAGCATCATGCGTAAACAGGCTGTAGAGTGTAGTTGCCAGAACACTACCTTGAGGAACTCCGGCCAGGATGGAACTGCGCGAGGAGGACATCTCATACTGAACCACCTGAAAGGTCCTGTCCTTCAGAAAGCTGCAAACCAGCTCAAAAAGCTGATGATGGATTAACCCCTTGAGCTTGGCCAGCAGACCAGGATGCCAAACCCGGTCAAAGGCTTGCTGGATGTCTAGAAACGCCGCAACCGTGTAGTGCTTCCACGCCAACCGCCAACCCTATGGAGCTGCTCAGGAGTGCCATGCTGCCTCCTGAAACCAAACTGATGCTCAGTAATCGCCTGCTGAACTTCAGGCGTCTTGAGTATACGATCCAGAATACATTTATCCAGAACCTTGCTAAAGGCAGAAAGAAGGCTTATCGGGCGATAGCTGTCAACTTCGCTGGGTGGTTTCCCATGCTTGTGTATCTTCACCACATTTGCCTTCTTCCAGACCCTGGGAAGGTGGCCTAACCTTAGCGCAGCATTGTAGATCAAAACCAGGAAGAGAATAGCCCGATCAGGAAACAGCCTGCACACCCGCGACGTGACCCCGCCCGTCCGTGCCGGGAGCCTTCCGGCTTTTCATTTTCCGAATCCTGCTCTTGACTTCAGGGAAGAGAATGGGAGAAACAGGCAGACATTTCGTGAGGAGCTTTCAAAATGTCCTTGACCTTGCCAACTCTACTCCCGGAGGAAGTTCCAAAAGGAGTGAACCGTTCCTGAAGCTTGTCTGCAAACACCTCAGCGCGATCCAGTGGTGTGCGCGCTCAAGTAGAATCAGCTTTCCGGATCGGAAACTTAGGAGCAGCCCGCCTCTTGCCTCTAGCGAGTCTCCACAGGGCGAAGTTCGAGCCGCTTCTTCAAGCTCCTTATCCAGCGAGCATTGGCCGAACCAGGACCTTTCTGATCTGGTTACCCAGCCTTCGAAGTATCCTGTGGACATCTCGGCTTTGCGTCCTGACGTACTCCCTCTTGAGTCTATGCTTCAGCTGAATGACTTCAAGTACTTCCCTAGGGACAGAAGGGTACTGAATAGCCGAGGCGGAGCGAGTGATCTGGGAGGCTTCAGCTGCCGCATCTGCTATTTTAGTATGCAACAACTTGGCTGCATCCTCCACATCCTCAGTATAGCACAGATCCATCTGGAGATGAAGGGAGTCTTCCAACTTACTCCTGAAGATTCTAATATCCGATTCAGGGGCAGCAGGAACTTCCTGGCCGGCACACAGTGTCCCACAATCTGGAGCTGCACAATCATAGGGAGGTGATCAGAACTGAGCTCAAAGGTGTAGCAGAGTAATAACGTCCGTTGGGTTCGAGATCACTCGCAAGACTGGCTCTCATTTTTCTTGTTCTTTCATTTCTTTCTCATTTGTTCGATCGTTCTATAGTGTACATATAAATCACAGTGTTGCTTAGGGCTGCTATAAAAGGGTGTGTGTGTATGTATACAAAACAGATATGCTTAGGTCTACAACAATATATAAAATAGATATGCTTAGGGCTACTACGAAGGATTCAGTGATGCTCAGTCTTCTGCTGTGAATATTCTTAAAAAAGAACAAAGTCAAGACAACCAAATAGCTATCCTTAAGCTAGTCATTTCTGTTGAAGGGGCCTGGCGTTGCTCTCCGTTTGAGAGTCCCTAACGACCAGAGAGGTGGTGGCCATGAAAGAAGCAAGGTCGTCTACCGCACTTTTAAGGTCCAACAGCATGCTCGTGATTCTAGAGATATCCCAGGAAGTCTCGGCAGACGAATGCCTTTGGATAGGATTGCCCGTGGAACGCCTTCAACTAAGGGCAGGGAATCTCATCCTCCCGAAAGTTGTATGCCCTCTGAGAAGTCCAAGGATGAGAATGTACTCCGCCTTGTTGTGCTGAAGCAGAGGCTGCTTGCGCTCTCGAGGCCTGGGCATGCGCCGAGGGACCCGTCTTTGCCTACTTGTTTGAACAGGATCTTGGGCGCCGCAATCCTGAGCTTCTGGGCAGAGATTCGACACTTTTTCTCGTACGCCGCGTGATTACTTCCGCAATTATTACAGACGAGGTCATCAGTGGTAGTGGCCAGGCAGTCCTCCGATCCTGTCCAGTGGCCTAGACCGCGCCTGCCACAGGATGGCGGCTTCAAACAGTAATTTTTGGTGTGATTCTTTAATCAAAGCAACGGAAGCACTGCTTGACCCTATTTGAATCACGCTTCAACTCGGCTGAGACCCTCTGCCTGCCAATTTTAGCAATTAGCAAGTCATCAGCGTTGTTCGGGGCTTGCTTGATCTCCACAAACCACACGTTTTGCTTCAAGGGCTCCGAACCTTCCTGCTGATTATCCAACTTGCCTCTAACAGAAGGGTTGTAAAGGTGAGCAACCGTATGCCAAAGTTTGGGTAGCTTATCTCTAATCAGATTCGGTGGCGTGGATGAAGCCAAGTTTTTTAGAACTAATCTGAAGTTCCAGTCGTCCTTGAGGCAGAAGTGAGTATATGCCACGGACAACTCATTTAGCCTCTTAGTAATGGCCCTATGCATGTCTGCATTCTTCGGATAAATCCGCAGATCCCCCGAGAGAGCAGTACGGACCTCAAAACCGTCCTCCGGTACAACCATCAGCCATTGCTCCTCCATTGCTGAGACATCGTTCACATTGCGTAAAGTAATAGGTCGCGGCTTTGGACCTCAAGGAGCATTGAGCTCAGGCGCTACTAGACCTGCATCATCACCTTCACCTACACCAGACACTTCGCTGCTTAGGGGCTCGATACCAATATCCATATCATCATCCTGGCCATCCGGTGACAGAGGTACATAAGGATTAGACGACATAGAATTAGCCAAGCCCTTTTTGGCCACGTTGCCGATCAGCTTAGGAGCGCGCCGCTAGATTCCTGACTTGCCCAAGACCGTCTACCATCCCGGCTCGGGTTTTTGAATGAGTCCCCCTCTATCCCTATTTATCTTTCATTACCTGCACCTACCAGTCTCGAAAACAATATTTTATACCACACATTACATTAAGGGAAGGTGGCTGACCAATTTTCAACTATTTATGCACTTTTTGTTCAAAATAATCATTCAAGATTATATCAGTTAATTTTTTTTAAGAATAATTCTTGATTATGCATTCATTTCATATCATTAAGTATCCTTACAAAGTCAGGAAATAAAAAACAAGCCACCAATACAGGAAAAATGCATGCCCGCCATACAATTTCGTACAAACACAGTGTATCAGAATTTGCACGAAACTGTGCGTTTTTTACGCTGAGTTGAAAGTATCTTATTCATTGAATATGACAAAGAACATATTCAAGAGCAACACCTTATACGCCAAGCCCATCGAGGGTTGTCGAGCCATTTTTAAAATTTCATCAAAGTTGATATATAGGTGAAAAACAGTACTTCGGTAAAACAGGTATGCCTGAACGTTCTAAAAATATTATAATTTTATTTTACCTTCATTTTACCGAGATTTGTTTACTTTTTGATAGAGATACCTAAAAATCACCGCAAAGTCAGCATTTTGCTAGAAAACTACCTCATTTTTCTTGCAACCCAAAAAAGGTTCAACTTTAAACACGTGTAACTTCATAAATATTTAACCGATTTGAATAATTTTTTGTATTCAGCCCTTTTAAACTATTGCCTGTCGAATGCAATAAAAATTTTTACGATCCGCTGTCATGAGAAATTGGATTTTTGTATAGTATCTGTATCTTTCCGGCAACTGTGCTCCGTACTTAACAGAAGCTTTTAAGTTCTTTGTCTGCAACTCGGTATTCGGCTTCCGTTACACATAGGATGCACCGTCAGAGCCAAAAATATTACATTTGGACTCGACCGAAAATATAACAGTGTTTCAGAATAATGAATTCTTCTTTAAGTGCTCTTTTGCGAAAGCTTTGTGGCTCTTGATGTTTTTCTTGCTAATGAACGGCTTCTTTCGACCTATTCTTCCATTGAAGCCACGCTCCCGGAGCACACGCCGAATTGTTTCCGGGTGGCAAGACTTGCCCAACCCGTCCTTTACCTCATTGGCAATTTTCGGTGCCGATAATTTTGGATTTTCCCGAATTTTCCGAACGCTATAGCGCTCGTCTGTATGATACAAAATTTTATTGGGCGCCGTTCTTCCCTTATCGTGAATCCTATTGCCATGAACAAAGCGGTATTTATGCTGTGGACAGTGGAATCTCTTGGACCAACCATCTCTGCTATGTGCCTCAGCGAATTTCAAATTTTAAATTGTTTTATAACGAGTTCTCTTTGTTCAATTGTGGTGTGTGGCCCTATTTTGCAAAATAATTTTTTGGCGCACTAAACTCTGAGAAAAATTAACAAGAATAAGCTTAAACCAACTCCAAACAGACTGACCAACGCACAGAAAAAAGAAGGCCCGTTCCTTGGCTAACTACCGGGTCTTTGGACAACAGAAAACTATTTGGATGTTCGTTGTTTTTTCATAATACATAAAATAAAAATAAATAAAAACTTAAAAGTTTTTGTTCAAATCAATTTTAATCTCACATAAATTATCTACTGTATGTAGTGTGTAACGCGTAAGTTCGTCTGCTTTTGGAGGATCTGAGCTTTATCTCATCGGCTTTGGGGGTGGTGGTCTTGCTTACCCAGATTACACATTATTATTAACAAGACAAGAAATTGAGCGTGCTGCGACAAAATTAGAAGCTAGAACTAAACCGGAAGATATGATAAGCAAATTCATTGATGAAAAAAAAGAAGTAAGAAGAAAGAGCGGAAATCTAGAGATAAGATAGAAGGACAGAGAGAAAACAACATTTTTTTCCGCGGAGACACAGATGTTGTGCTCGCCCAATGCCCACCCTACCTACGATCACCTGCATGGTGACCTTACGACCGTGGAGTCATCATTCGAGTCGGTAAAAACACAGGGATTTAAGGTTTCATGGTTTCATTAGATAATAAGTTTAAATATAAATGTAATGATTAAGACTAACCTTATGTTAAAATTCATTCGTTTGAGATCGATTCAGAAACAGATTATATCTATATCATCTTAACAATAAGTATAGAGTTTGAATGTAATAATTTTAATTGTAGAGGCTTACTTTAGTTAGCTTTAATCTTTTCATGTCGTTCTACTTCATAAATTCCAATAATCAAAGTTTAATTTTAAGTAGCGATATTCCAATAGTTTAATTTCTTGCCATATTCAATTCAGGTTTAACTTTTAGACATTTTTTGCATTGCATTGGGCGTGGAATGTATGGACGAGTAAAAAGAATTTCGTAACCGATCATTACCTTTTCGGAAAGATTAGTGGATGCAAATGTTAATGTTATTAGTCCTGTTGGGATACGTTTTTGATCAACCATTTTAGTCCATTTGTAAACTTCTTTAACTTTCTGGGATTTCAGCTCGGATAAAATTTCTTCTTCTGGGATGTTTCTGAGTAAATTACAATAAATTACCCCCTTCGTCTCATTAAGGCTCTTGTGCTCGTTTGCTTCTACATCAATAACACCAATTTTTTTAATTTTAAGTAGTTTTTCTGCTTGTTTTATGTTTTTAGTTTTAACTAATAGAGTTCCGGCTCTAGTGAGTTTGCATTTTTCAACTTCTCCTCCACAAATATAATCAACTGTTTTTTTATAATAAATGGATTTGCATTTTCCAAAGATAATTTGTCTTTTCTTTTTATAATTATAAATTTCTGGTCTTCTGGGTTTAAATTTTTATAGAAAAGTTTATTTTTGTCTGGTGGAATCATTTTTATTTCATAGGGAGCACCTTGATTTTTGTTGCTTTAAGCGCTGTCAGATTTTGTGTTTTTTCACTCGATTGTGTAATTGTTTTCTGTCGTGAATAAGAAGGCTCTTGCAGTTGGTCTTGAATCGCTGAAGTTGCACAAGTGTATTCACATAGACCTGAAGTGTAATTGGCTTTATTTATTTAAATTATCTTATTTAGCTTTTATGAATTTTTATTTAAGGCTTTATGAAAGTGTGATCAGCTCCGTTGAAGGTTAAAACGTGAGAGGAGAGCCTTTTTGTACTTTTCGTTTTGTATAATGTCACAGCTAATTTTATTCCTACTAATTCCGATCATACTGAGGATAATTTTTTTTCTATTTCAAAACCATGTATTTTACCACTTGGCACCTTTACAATCCCTATACCACAGCCATCAACAATAACTGATGCATCAGTGGAAATTATGTTCCAATCATTCTTTTGATAATTTACTAATATTTCAGCCAATCTATCCATTATTTCTTCATTTGTATATGCCTCCTTACTCTTCCAAAAAAATTATCTTAAGATTAACCGCATCACAATAGTTCTCAAAAGAAGGTTCCCTATTGGCTTTCTTTTGAGCTTCTGTGAATTTTTTGAAAAGAATCATTAAAGTAGTATTCCACCATAGTTTTGGTGTTTGGTTTCCTTTAATATTGTATGTGGCCATTTTCATTTCTTTGTTAATATTATTGGTTAATGATTAAATGTTTTCGCACTTGTCAATATTTTTTAAGTTATTCATCAGCCTACCCTTTGACAGATAAAATGTCGGTCTATTTACAGTATCTAACAATACAAAAGTAATTGGGTGATGACTTCCACCTAGGAAAAATGTATTGCATTTCCAATCCCTTATTTGACATCCTTTTGTAAGCGTTAGATCAAGTACCGATCCAGTTAGTGAATCTATATTTCTTTTATAAGTTGCACTTCCATAATTATTTAGTTTGTATCGCAATACTTAAATTTTTTTCCTCTAAAAAATTCCGGTAATCTTATCCCCGAGAACCTCAATTTTGGCATTGAAGTCCCAGCCAAAATAATCTTCTCATAGGGATCCAAAAATTCAAATATATTATCTATTTCTTTTTTAAAATCAATTAAATTAATGTGTGGTTTGAATAAAATGATACAAAAACAGCATTTCGATCCTTTTTAGAGGATTAAGCCATAATTATGTCTGCCTGAGAAATATACCTAATTCTCCTAAGTCTGATGCTTTTCCTACAGGCTATAGCTACACCTCCATAACCATCATCTCTATGTTTTTCAAACAAATCAAAATTTGCTATTTTTCTAAAACAAATATCATGTGAGAAAACTTCAGATAATATAGCTATGTCATAATTTGTAGAGTTTAGATAAAACTCTAGGTCATTTTTATTTGATTTTTAAGACTGAATATTTAATTGTAATATTTTCATTCTTATTTAAAATTTGTTATTTCATTTTTCCTGTCAAAATTTGATTGATATCTGTCTCCTAGATTTTTGTTGTTGTTTGTGTCTGATTCACTTTTATTTGTGTTATTTCATTGTTTTTTTTTATTCTTATTTGTCTGTGTAGTCATATTTATACTTTGTTCTTTAGTTTCCCAATTTCCAATAATTTTGGGAGGGAAACTAGTCAATTTATTATTCATTTTGGTTTTAAAATTACCCTACTATCATAGCTATGCTTTTTTTAGAACTTTGTGTCTTTGTTTTGCCTACCAGTGTCTTTTTTATTCAGTTCTGAAAAATCTTTCATAATTTATTATATTATCATAATTTTGCTGTACTGAATAAGTATTTAGCACTTCCCTACGAGCTATTTTCTTTATTGTCATTATTTTTGTTATATCTTTTTCTTTTTCCCATATCGGACATCTTTCACTATCCCTTGCAGTGTGATCTTGACCATTGCACAGTATGCATTTAAAACATTTATAACACATGTTAAATAATGATTAATCTTTATTAAGCATATTCAAAAAATTAATACATTTTCAGGGATTTCAGACCCTCGAAGCCTATTTAAACCGTTTCAGTAGGCACGTATTTTATTTCAAATTTATTTTCATTATCTGGTGTCTTCTCTCGTCTATATAATCTTTCCACAGAGCGTATTTTTAGGTCAGATTCTGTGTTTTCTTTAATTTCTTCCTCTGAAAAATGGATTGGGATCCCTATAACAACCATAAGGTCTCCACACAATTTCTTGGAATAAAAGCCATTGACTTAATTTTTTTTTTAATTCATCATTATACACTAGTTTGTTGGCATCACTTACTATTTTAAAATAAATTTTATATAAGTTATTTGCCAGTGCAACAATTTCTTTAAAACTTGTAATATTTAAATGTCTTATTTTCTCAAAAAGAATGACAATTTTTTGCCCTCGTATTATGAAAAAGTTCACATTCTTTGGTGGAAACTAGAACAGCCGCCTGCCTTACATGATTTTCGTTATATAATATTATTTCCTTTTCTGCCTTTTCTTTGTGCAAACTATTCATCAACAAATCAGTTGAAGAAGTTGGCTTTCCATGTTTGTTTTTTGGTACTTTTTCACTTTCATTTGGCTCACTAGCATTTGTCATCACTGTATCGACAATTTCTGAATTTAAAAAGCCCTCTGACGGAACTACACTGTTGTTAGAACTCTCATTTATAAATTTCTTTTGAATTGTGGCTTCTACCACTTCTGTGCCTGCTCTTTTTCGTATATGTGTCTTTTTCTTTCCTCTTTATGTATTTTTTTTTGAGCATTTTTTTGTCTGTGTGCTTGTATAGCTGATCACTTTTTTTTTTGGTTATGTCTTCAATTAGTAATTTTGTTGTATTTGCATTAAGTTTTGTCAGCTTCCTATCCATTGCATGTTGTTTAAGCTAGCTGACGCCGAGTGACCGGCGTCCGCCATACTCCTCGCTGGCTTTACCAGCTTGCCAAAAACTTACCTTAATAATTTTACAGAAAAAGTTCACAACACAAAAACGAAGTAAAGAAAGAGAAAAAAACTCACAACTAAACTAATAAAAACTGCTTGTCGTTTTCTTAAAACCACTTTTTTCCACTGAGATTTGAAATAAATTAATGAATAAAAACACCTCCGTCTCTCTCGCTTCTAAAAACGAAATGATTGTTTCTTTTTCTCATACAAAATTTCTTTCTTGATTTTTTATTCACCACATACGTTATTTACCACAGGGGTCGTGTCTTGGATAATCGAACTGCTTCACCGATAAGCGACTTCTGGCCTGCTTGAGACTGCTTGAATGTATACTGTACGAAAAAAAGAACAAAGACAAATCATTTTATTTTTTTTTAATTTCATCGATAAAACGCTCATACTTACGTAACAACAAATATAAAATTAGAAGCACCAAGGTATTGGAAAATAGGAACTTGTTCAGAAGTGTTTGGAAAGGGGGGCTTTAACCTGGAACATTTGATAAGTAAAACACGGAATATTCTTTTTTGATATTTTTATATATATAATATAAAATTGGGACTGGCATGTAGCGACATGTAGAAGTGAGTGGTGATCCTGACGACACGACTGGCATCGATCGTCCCTGCGGCAAGATCCCGTGAAATGATGGTGGGCCAGGAGCCATTTCTCAGCACTAAGCCGAAGGAAACGGAGGCATTTTCGAAAAGGATGGACAAAATACCTCGGGAATCTTGTCATATAGAGCCCAATAATTAAAGGAATCGGGAGAAGTTTTAGCTCGTGTATGGAACGGGGAAATTCTTTGGATCGGTGCGGATACTTGCCTTGCAATATGAGGAGGAACCGGACCACTGGAGGAGCTCTTACCAACAAAATTCTACAATAATACAAAACGGCAATTTTTCAAATTATTTGAAACTATGTTGAAAACTGGCAAGTTACCATATTTTCCCTAATTTCTGCCTTCAGTCTACTTTAAGCATTAAATATTCTTGTGAAATTCAAAATCACAGCCAGAGGGTGCTTCGGGCATACGGAAACACCCTGTTGCCGCCAAACTACCACCGAGGCTTTCATTGACAGGAAGGACTCTCTCGCGCTCTCTCTGTCCAAACCTCCTCTCCTTCAGCAGGCTTTTTACACTTATACACGAGCTTCGGCGCTCAGTGGTGGTTTTCATTGAAAAAACGCAAATCCGACGCGAAAATGGCCAAGTTGGCAGCATTGCCTCTCACTATGAGCTTTTTGTTTCAGTTAGTAGACAGGCCGTGGCCAAAAAAGAACGGACAAGCACTATTTTAGTAAAAATAACATTTTCCACTGTAATCGGCAGCGCGATAATAAGCAACAAAAAAAAAAAGAAAAATAAAAGAGTCAGACTCTCTCCGTGTGTGTGCGTACGTCACAGCCCGCTCGCGTGTGTGCGCGTGTGAAAGTGTGCGATGGGAAAAATCAGTAAAATGTTTATGCAAATCATGCGACAAATGTGCGCCAATTGCGTAAAATCGTAAAGTGCATTAAGTATTAAGTCAAATAAAATTATATAATTAAGGAGCGGCGTCCGGAGATAAGCGAAAAGTCGGTTTTTTTAGGCAACTACAAAGGCAAAGGTTGCAGCTCCCCTTCCTCTCGCGCGTGAGTGTGAGTTTGTGTAGGTGTAGGCGAGCCAGAGTGTTGGTGTCTCGTGGCAGCCAGCTGTCAGTGTGTGTGTGCGGGTGCGCCTGTATGTGTGCACTGTGGGTGCAACAACGTGAACGCTTCATCCCGGAAGTGATTTGTATGAGGCTAGAAAGCCCCTGAAATTTTACACCCAAGCGGAAATAGTCGGTATGTAGAGCCCATATATTTCACATATCTGGTGTTTTTAGTCCTTAGTCCTGTTGGCCGTTTTTGTTTTTATTATTTTTATTATTGATTTTTAAACATAGCAAAAGACAAACTTTTGTAGAACTGGAAAAGCCAAGCATGTCTACATTATTGAGGATTCAAAATCTAATAAAATGCTCCCAAAAGGTGTGCTACGATTTCGCACTCTGTGTGGATACAGGTTTACAGAGAAATAATTCATTGGGGCATCCTCAAAATTAATAATTAATTAAAGTCCCTGCGATTTCTGTGGCATGCCTTTCCCTTACTATTGTATATTAAACTATTTAAAATATTTACACGTTCCCTTGCGTTGATATTCCATTTCTGAATATTTAACAAGTGAAAGAGTTTCATGTTCACATTTTTATCATTTTGTTTCTGTTTTGTTTTTTATGGATTTTTTGTTGCTCATATCGATTTTCAACCAAAAAACAACTGGGAAACAACATCGAACCATCCATCCGTGCGTCCACACACACACACGCCCACAATTATTTCTGGGGAAACCACAAACAGCCGCAACTACGGACGGTCACAAAGAAGCACACACATACACCTGGAAAAAGGGTTCCCAAATTGATGAAGGACTTAAAGTAAGGATGTCCTTTCTGTGCAAAGCATTTATAAATCGTCAGGCACACTTAGAAGGTATACAACCCTTTAAAGATAAAATATTTGATAGTCGAAAAAAGCATTTCTGTATTTATATAAAAATGAGAAGATAAAGGACTAATAGGTATTTTTAATAGTAACTTGTTAGTTTTAAATGTACTGGATTCGAAATCAATTATAAATACGTCGAAAATTATGCAACAATGTGGGTATATCTTAAAAAGAATTACAAAGACTTTGGAAACTCAAATATATTCTTAAATACAATTTCAAAGGAATTTACCTTTATAGAATTCAAAAATCTACATTTTACCTCAGTGTACTGTTACTCAGGAGTCGTCACCTCACTCATTTAACAGTATTTATAGACAGTTTTTGTGTTTTTGCTTGAAAACGAAGTTGGATTGTAAAATTTAATATGGCGGGCGGATGTGGCTTTTGAGTTTTATGAGTGCTCACCTGCTCACCTTCGAGCTTCTAGGAAAGAGAGAAGGAGCAAGAAAAGGGCGTCCTGGAGGAGGCGGGCCCTCAATGGGCACTTGAGGTGTTTGGCCTGACAGTGAGGGCATTAATCAAGGATGGTACGGGTCGGAAGAGGACGGGATGAGTTCGGTTGGGAAATGAAGAGGAGGCACTTGAGGGTCCTGCAAATGGCTAAACGTCTTCGTTATCAAACCGTCCTTTCGCAAAATATTGATATACAAACAGGGCGACGGATTGCGGAGTCGAGATGATGGTAAATAATCAAAATTGATTGATGTCACTTGGCGAATTTTCAGGGTACATATATATACCCAATGAATTGCAATCATATTTCTGGAGCAATGACGTCATCGTGAACCCATCGAAAAATGCTTATGAACGTGATTTCACAAATATATATTTCCTCCCGTCCATTTTCAACCCCAAGTCGTGATCCCCTGTCTCGTTGTCTGTTTTTGTCAGCTTAGTTTCTTATGGGAGCATTATAGTTTCGTATTTATAGCCCCGTTCAACCCTCAAAATATTAGTGTTGTTGTCAACATTGCACTGTCCTAATGAACTACTCTCAGGCGGGGTACAAAAAAATAAGGAAATAAATCCATGCAACATGAAAAAAGTCGATAAATAGCAGCAGGTCATAGTGTTTAAGGAGGAGAAAGGAATGTAGCTTGCAAATTTCTAAAATGCGTCACTGGTACCATGAACTAAGAACTATATAAAACTCAAGTATTTTATATAGATGTAATATTTTAGTATTTTATTTGAAATGACATGCAAACGCTAAGGGCCTTAAGAACCCTAAAAGTATTATTGCATTATAGCTTTAAATAACAATTATTATATAAAAACTATATACAATTATTATAATTATTATAATTATTACAATTATTATAACTTATCAAAAACCCGACTACAAATTGAAATGTAAATTCTTTATGCATCATCTGTGTTACATTTTTTGCAACTAGCTTATGACATTTTCTAATGGAACTGACAAACTTTTTGCCAAGGCTTCGCTATGCTGAACTTTCTATCAATCAAACGCAGGACCATGAAAGTTTTCCATATCCTGCAGCTCTCTTCGCCTTGAAGACAAGTTGGCTTATCAATAAAAATGCCAAAATGTTTGGCTTAGTTAAGCCGAACTGGTTTTCATCTGTGCTCCCTGTCTGTCTGCGTCTAGTTTTTCTTGTATATATCCCCACTTGGAACTTTTTTCCATTTATTTTTCCTAACTCAATTTCTATCTCCACTCCCATCTCTTTATTCCCATCTTTATGTCCATCTCCTTTTCTATTTCTATTTCAAATCCAATGACATGTCCCAGCAGTCTCGCTCCCTTTTGCTCTTTTATCCTTTTTCCAGCAAACAATTAAGGTGTCCTCCGTCTTGGGCAATGGCAAAAACTGTCGCGTCAGATCAAAAATGCAGCATCTTAAAATATGAGCACCGTTTCAGCTTCCGGCGTGTTTCTGTATTCAGGGCTCCTGCTGGTTGTTGCTGTTGTTCAATATTTACAACCTGATGGTGGCGCTGAAGAGGATGCCGCCAAACTGAATAAAACATGCGGCAATCGGCAGGCGACACTGTCCTGGCAAGAAGCATCCTGCGCTGCTGCTGACGCTCCTGCTGCTTCTGCTGCAGACACGTAGACGCCTTAATGACCCGGGGGATTACCGCTGTAGACAATGTCGGGAGTCGCCCCCTAGCTTCAAGGCTCATATTCTTGCAGCCCGAAAGTTCCCTACGACGGACGGCCAGGTGACCTGCTCGTCAGCCATGCAGCAACATTGTCTCATCCAATTAGTTTAATAAACGTAAACAAAAATGCTAACCATTTCTATTTGTAATTAAAAAGCTATAAGCAACAACCAAGAAAACAAAGGGGGTTGATGGGCGTTTAAGGGGGTTAAAGGGGATAATGCACTGGAAGAATTGGTAGAACATAAAAAAAGAAGTTTTTAAATTTAAATGTATTATTAACTATAATTCTATGGGTAACATATTAACTCTTTAATTATTTATGTTAAATCGAGGTTCTGTTTTAATATTTTTTAGAAAACCACGATTTCTAAAACCGATTAGTTAATAATATTAAGAACTAAGTATTCGTGGTGTAAGAAATTGTTTGAATTTAGCTAATTGTTATATAATTGATTTTTTTTTTTTAAAATAGAATACCAAAACATTTTTATAAAATAAATAAAAAACAATTTTCTTCTGGTTTTTTTTTTGATTAAAGAATCACCTTTAGAAATGCGTAAAAGTATAAATTATTTGTTGGTATTATCCTTAATTTATAAAACAAAATGACATTAAATATTCCAAAATGATTTTTTGAAAATCCTCGTGTTATAGAAAGGAAAACTCTAGTAGTTTAAGGTCAGTTTTAGAAGTACCGTTATTAATGCTATATTTCCAATTATTTCCCTTAGTATCTCATTATGTATATATGTAACCCACCTGAGTTTTCCACCCTCTTTTTTCGCTCAGTGCACCGCTGACTTACAGTGGGGCACATGGCAAACGGAATGCGAAAAGCAACCCTGCCGGAGAAACAACAACCACCCAGTGGGGCGTGTAAGCCGCAGAGTAAGAGAGCGTGAGAGAGCTCTCTCCGTTCTCCGTTATCCTTTCTCCACGCTCCCGCTTAACCCCTGCGCCTGCGCCGTCCTTGCCAGCGGACAATCACAAATGTCCACCCGCATGGCTTTGTTAACAGTTCCGTTTCTGGAGGAAGAGCCTGCTCTCTTTCGGAACCGCAACCCCAACACCCGCCTCCGTCGCTGCCGGCAATGCCGCCGCTCTCCGGAATCCTGGCTACGTTTTTAAGAATGAACCACATTCCCGTACGTCATTGCCTTTGATTAAAGCATATGCAAGCGTTTTTTTCCGCCTCTTCCACAGTTTCTTTTTTTCTCAAGTCCTGGGCTGCGAACATGTGCCGCATATCCTTTGGCAGTTGTCCCGACCTCTAGCCGTCTCCTCTGGGGATATCCTTGGTCGATTTATATTGCATATGGTAATATCGAATTGGATTCTCGTTGCGCCAGCTTGCCATTTCTGTTTCGACTTGTTTTAAAGTTGAAATTTTGTTTATGCCAGCGACCGCATACATTTTTGCATTTGGAATGCCTTTGCTATCGTCCTTGCGCCCGGCCATGCTGATGTTGTTATTGTCATAGGCTTAGCCAGGATCCGGAAAAGGGGATTTGGGCTAGAGGGTTTCAAGCATTTGTTTAGGCAAATATTATGGGTCCCGGGAATGCCTTATAGCCGGCACGAGCGTCGGAGCCAGAAGGAGCGGCGCTCCCTTGCCCACTCCAATGCCATCGAAATCGATTTTTGCCCCTGCCAAGCTTCGGCATTGACCAAGGGGAATTATCTTCTGCCATTCGTGCGAGAAAAAATGATTATGTGCGAAATTGGTTTCTTTTTTCGTTTTGGTTGCCAAGCCAAAGACACTTTTTTTGCAAAGGTATAGGATAAAAGATACAGGAAAATAATTATTCCTTTGGTTTAGTGCTAACTTAAACTAATAATGTATTTGTATCTTTATTTGTATATGTCTGACGTGCTTCAAAAATTTCGAGGGTTTTCAATCTTTTAAAAGACACACTTTTAAAAGATTGAAAAACACAAAACGTAAGATACCGAAAACAATGTTTTCTGCTGCTAATTGTAATCTAAACTAATGCTATTTGCATTCATATTTTAAGGATGTGGTTTTTAAAATTTTACGAGTTTGCTTAAAAATATGCAATGATGTTTTAAAAAGCCAATAAAGCTTAATTTTGAGTTTTTAAGATGCTTTTTTAAGACCCTTGTGGGAGAAAGCACCTTCGTGTAGTTCATTCTTGTGCTATAATTCGAAACAATGTGATTTTCAAAGAGCAGGAGCTGACTAACTAAACCTTTTAAATTTACAACTACCTCTGAAACGTATAGAATTGCCCTTAGCTCTGTCCCTGCAGCCACACCACCTGTGCCTTGACCTCCTTCTGCAGCTTCGCCCCGAAGTCATCAATTATACAGAGCTCGGCTTACATCAGAGACTCCGTCAGCTCGGGTTCGAGCCGCCTGCTTAGCCCTAATGCGATGGCTCAGCTTGCCAAAAAAAAGAAGACAAACACAAAACGAATAAACGTAACACAAAAGTGACAGAAAATCCAACATCAAAATGCAAAATCCTTGACAGCAAAAGCCTGTTCATTTGTATTTGTAGTTTAAGGTTTAAGCCTGTCATTAAAGGCCGGGTCCAGTTTCCTTGTTTCCATGTCTGCCTGCAGTTTCGGAGTTTTTATTTCGTTTCCTCGTCCGCCCAAAAGTATGCAACACGAAAAACGTATTTCACAGTTTGTGCAGTTTGTGGCCCGAGGAATGTCGAGTCATAAATTTAATTTGCATATTTCAGTTGTCTGTCAGGCAAAGAGCCCTCGGGCTCAACCCATTTTTTTGTGTGCAAAAAATTGCTGTTGTAATTGGCAGAAATAATTTCGCCCACCGCAATGGCAAGTGCTAGTTTCCCAGTTTCCTGCGAAATTAATTCCAGCCCCTCGGCAATCCGGTGGCCCTAACATCATTACTTCTAATTGAAAAGTTTTGTCCACTGTCGGTTGCCAATTAAGCCGCATCTGAAGTGCAATTCCCCTGGACGTGGACCACGTCAAGCTGGCAAAGAAATTGCATTAAGGGACACACAGTATACACACAAAGTGTCGGCGAATTAAAACGTCAAAGCGGCTGCGGCGAAACGCGTTAGCACGATCGCCCTGGCCAGGTGAAACTGGTGCCAAGCCAACAAAATAACAAGTGGCAATCGCAAATTGGCCAGGCCAGCATCCCCGTGGCACGGCCAACACGCATGCATAACAGAGTAAATGAAAATCGAATTAAGTGCGGTTTCGAAACCACGAAATATACGCGATGCGCGCAATCATTCTCGTCCTTTGAGGAAGTGTGCGCCGGAAGTCACTCAAAGAAATTGTTTAGGAAATGTATTTGTTAATAGAATGTATTTTGGGGAATGAAATTGACTAAAATTGGTTTAAGTCACTAGATATAAAAGAGTAATTAGGATTCCATTTCAGTTGAATATTTTTCAGTTTAAAAGTTTAATTATTTTCTAGCTAGAATTATTCTGCACTTTATGTTTTCTAAATTAAGTTCGAGTTATTTTTATACTCTTTAATATAGAAAATATAAACAATATTTAGTTGATAAAGTCAGGTAATAATTAATATTATTATTTAATTTGAGAAAAAAATCTTAAGGAAGTGCAACAAAAATCACCAGCGTTTTCAAAACCTTCAAAAAAGTGTCCTAGTTAATACTTATTTTATATCCCAAATAACCAAAATATTATTGCTTGCCTCTTGACATATAATTAAGGGCTTTAAAACTCTAGTGGTTGCTGGAGCATCCTAAACAAATATATTATCTGAGAAAGCTAAGAATTACAAAGAAGATTTTAAGGATAATTTGGAAACATTTTCTCAGTGCTCAATCCCCCTTCTGGCGTGTCCCACTCCTTAATTGAATTCTAAGCGGACTGCAGAGGAGCAGCAGATGGCAGCCGAAGGTGGAGCTGGAGCTGAACCCTGGCTGTAGTCGGAGCAGGAGCCGGAGCCGGCGCTGGAGGTGATGGCTGGCAAGGGCCCGTGGCTTTGGCAAACAAATGCGGGCTTTGCCAAGTCCGTGCTCATGTCCTGAGATCTTGTTCCCCGGATTCAGGACTCGGGATTGTTTGCCCCACGGGCAAGGTGATGGAAGTATACGTGGGGGAGAGCCGTTACTGCGTTACGCGTAAAATTGAAAAATGCCGGGCTTTTGCTGGCCTTGTTTTTCTTGTCTGTTGTTTGGATTTCGTTTTGCTGCTCTTTTTTTCTTTTTGTCCTGTTGCGGATTATTTGTAAAACTAAACTTGATTTCCATATTTTGTAAGGAAAACACTTTGAGCGGGGGGGAAGGTTTCTTTAAATGTGACTGGCATAAGGGAGGAAGCTTGAGGGGCGGCGTTGCCCGAGCTCAACATTACTTTTGTGGGTCTTCAATCAATATAAAAGCAAATGTCTTTAATGAAGCCCTGATGATTCATGATTTATTCGGTAAAACGGAAATCATGAGCAGGGAATTCAGAAAGTTCCATTCCCTTTGGGGTGTTTATTCTTCGTCAGTGAGAAGAAATAAATGAATGTGTATTTATTTTAATTGGTTGTACAAGAATAAAAAATTTGAAGAATAAAATTTTATGTTTTTAAAGATTTAAGTCATTTAATTTCTGTAGAGTGGCTTTAATTTGTTGGATACTAAGACAGATTACAGAAATTTATTATGAAATTGCATTATTTTAAAGGCTTTAAATACCTTAGCTTGAATTTCCTTTAAATTAATTAAAAAAGAATCCTATATTAAATGCTAATGGATCTATCCTATCTCTTGCATTTCTTTATAATTTCAACCAAAAATGTTGGTTATACTCCTATTTGAACTACGTGTAATTACTTTCTCTTGCCAATGCTCTTCCTTGTCTGATTGAATTGAACAATCTACGATGCAGCCCCGTTTTTAATTGAGTTTTTGCATAGTTTCTGCCTTTTCCAGCTATTCCATTCGCTATTCTCTTTCATCCCGTTGCCAATTTTAGTTTTTTTTACTCCCCTGCTATTTTTCGCGTTGGCACTTTTCACTCTTTTTTTCTCGTGGAAAATAATTGAATTTTTTTCCGGCTCGGGGAACCAAAAACGGCCAGGTTAGAGGTCGGTGCGGATGTTAGCCATCTAATTGCGACCTTAATCATTTCATCTTTTTAGCTTCCGGCCAGGTTAGTCAGTTCTGTGTGTTTGGTAATCGAAATCGTCCTGCCAAAATGGCAACGGCAAAGGCTGTGCAAATAAACTGGCAAATGTTTTCCGCTTCCAAATTTTTCGGGGACGAGAGGAGGCAGCAGGACAGGACAGGACAGGACAGGACAGGACACACTCGGTAGGCAAACACAAACTTGATTTGATGCTGGTTTCGCAAAAAAAGATGGGCAAAAATGCCAACCAACATGAGTTCATAGTAGTAGTTTCACTTGGAGAAATTATCAGTTTAATGAACAAAAAATTGCTAGGAACTATTTAAAGAAAAGCTTTTGGATCTTAGAACTCTTAGTACCCAAAGTATTGAAGTGAAAAGATTTGTAAATAAGTTGAAGAAAATTTTAAAGACAGTGAAGCCTGTCGTAAGAATGTGCTCTTAAGATATTCCTGAGTTCTACGTTCCAATAGCTATATTTAATTAATTTTAATTTTTAATTGTGGCATCTTTAAAAAGGAACGATTTTTAATAGATTTAATAGTTTTTAACCTTATTTATATATTTAAATTACCCTTTTTTGTAAATTCCTATATTTTAGCAAAACATTTTTCGTCCTGTTTGTACTTGCTGCTGTTGCTGTGAACAGAAGCAGCTGCTGTGTGGATGCTCCTGGCTTTCTGGCCCTATCGAATCCAGTTAATTTGTGCGGTGGCCAGGTCCTGGAGGGACCTCCTGCTTGCGGCAGCTGTGCTAGTTTTTTGGTTGCTTTTAATCGAATTTTTGCTGCGGGTGAGGATGGTCCTCCGTTTGACCAGGGAGCAGGTTAAAGGTTTTTTCTGCTTTGCTGCTTTTACATTTTGCGTGTTGATCTAAGCGGTTTATTAGCCCCGATTTGCAAGTAAGCTGCTTAACAAGGCCCGCACCGTGCTGGCCATTATTTAATAATGAAAAGCGAGGCGGGGCTTCATCTTCTCGAGCTCCCATTCACCATTTCCTCATTTCAATCCCCCTTGATGCTGGAAGCTTAAAGCCGGCATATCCTGCTGGCACAGTATGCGGACTTGGTACGTCGGTTTATTGGCTCTGCCTTTGTTTGTCCTGGCCAAGCAGTTGCTGTTGTTGGCCTTGCTGGACAATTTAATGTGTTGACAGTTTTGGAAAGTTTTGTTTGTTTTTTCGGCATCGGTTTTCGGCGGAGGCAAGGTATTTATCAACTTGTGGTGGCTAATGTGATACAGTGACGAGTTCATTAAATATGCTGATTGATTTTCTCTATAAATGATTAATTGCGGTACTCAGGGTAACTAGTGGCCCTTTGGCAGTTTGTTAAGTTCTTTAAATACATTTATTGGAGTGGAATATTTTATTTAGGCTTAAGGATACTCAAGGATGCATTTATTGATGTACTTTCATAACTTCCTTTAACATTTATTATTATATGTCGCTTACTGTTGTTATTAAATTGAAAAACTTATTAGATTTATAGCCTCAACAATCCTTCTTTGACTTTAGTCACTTTACAATCCTACTTTGTCCTCGGTTTATTTTCCATTTAATTTAAAATTGCTAAATCGTCCAATCGACATGACATTCAAATATTTGAAATGTTCACTTCAGAAGCAATCAGCAAATAAAAAAATACTTTTGCCATTGCTGACATTGCTGATTGTTAAATGACAAATGACAACTGCGGGGAATGGGAGGTATGTTAGTTAAATATTGATTCAAATTTTCCACATAATTGCAATTAGTTGATGAATGTCGAGCTCCAGCTGTTGCAGTCCTGTTTCCCATATCCTGCCGCTGGCAGCGCCATCCGTCTGATTCTGATTAAACATGGTGTCGGGGCAACATCAAAAACAGGAACAGAGGCAATAACAGCCATTGAGCATCCATCGTTGGGCCTCAAAGTGGCACAGTGGTTAAATATAAATAATATATTTAACTGAATTAAGCGAGTTGTAAGTCATTAAATAAAGATACCTTTGAAATATCATCGATATAAGACAAACCTGACTTAAAAAGATTGCTTTAGTATAATTTTTAAATATTTGCCAAGCTTTTACCCATTTTTCACCCCTTTTTCAATTTCCCACTGTGCCGGAAACGGTCGTTCTCCTTCTTCTCTTGACAGCAACGCCCTTTTGCTGTTCCCCTTTTTGGTTTCTGTTGCTGTTTCTGTTTCAGAATTTCCTTAACTCGGGACGGGGCCCTGATGAAAAGCCACTTACGCACAATTTTCACAACTCAAAAGCATTTTATTGATTGCACTTTAAGAACGCCGTTGTGGGGTTGAGGTTGAGGGCCAGGCGAAACACTCATACGCCACGTTGCGCCGCCATAACACACTGCTCCAGAGAGCGGCTCAGTGGTATGCTGTGTGCGTGTGAGTTGGGTGCGTTTATTGACTGTCGTTTTTGAAATTGAGTTTTTCTGGCTCTTAGATTGGCCCCACTACCCCACCCTGTTAAAAAAAAAAACTTTGTTAAACTTTGGGGTCCTTCCACGTCGCTGCTGCAAAGGCAATTTAGCCCTCGAGGCTTCAGAGTCTGCTTTGGCTTCAGCCAGATGTATATGCAAATGTGTGGTCTGGGCTGGCCCTAGAAATCAAAGTCACTTTTGCTCATTTTTTTCCCTTTGCTCTTCTCGGTTAGATAACACATTTGACTACGTATTTTCCGGGGCTTCTTGCCCCTCGGGGTTAATTGTGCGAGAAGGCTAATGAACATGGAGCCCCGGCGGCAGCTGACAGCTGCGTTCGAGCCTTGGATTGTTAATTGTTTTTGAAATCGCTGAGTGAACATTAATAAGATGTAAATTCGAGGAAAACTAGAAAAGTCGCGGGGTTGGAGGTTTTTTAATTGGAAATTCGGGGGTTGGACTTCAGCCGTATGAATTATGAGTGGGCCCTGGTTTAATTGGTAGCAAGAATAACTTTGATTGTTAATTCATTCCGTAATTGAAGGGGAATAGATTTTTAATTGGTGAACATTTTTAGAGGAGCATTGTAGAGTTATTTCAAAAATAATTATTAGAAGGGGATATTTATTTCTTCAATAAATAATGTTCCTTTGCATAATATATCTTATAAAACCGTAGATTTTTTCTCCATTAATAACTTGGCTCTTAATTAATTAAAGTTTCCGATGCTGTCACATTTCCCAGCCCATTTTCCCCATGTTGTCAATAAAGTAATTTATGGGAAATCAAGCCATATCCAGCTTCGATCTATCTCAGCCCCATTCATGGGCCCTATATGGCTGTGCATTGTTTGCAAATCGCTTAATTATTGTTGCTGGTATTTTATTGGGTCATGGAGCCATAAAAGGCGGCCACAACGACCACGGTTCCTTTTGGGCCTACATCAATGGCGGTCGTCTCCGTTTTCATCTCCCTAAGCTCCATCCACTTCCTCTTTGCCTGAATGTCACATTCCCCTAGTTGCCACGACCTAAAAGCATAAATTTCCCGTGGCTACGCCGAAATCAACGCCAAATGCTCTAAACGTTTTGCCTATGATTTTTATTGCACGCATACAAGCCAGAAACTTATTCAGATATATATGTTTAGAAAATTCTTCTTCCTCTTTTCATATACAAAACTGAGTAGACATTTTGCCGCAGCCTTAAGTGCGAAAGCTGCAAAAAGGGAAAAAATAAGGCTACCCCTGCCGATGACTTGTTTACGGCAGACGACAGCCACGCCCCTTTTATACTAAAATTTATTTTTGGTTTGCCTATAAGGAGGGCGAGCACTTGGTTTATTTCATTAGGTTTCCTTTGATGAGCCGTTCTACATATTTTTGCATTATTTACAAGTGAATTTTTGAGCGAAGCTGTTTCGCACGCAAAATTATAGCATACTTTTGTGAGTACAGACAGAAATAACTGAAAATAATCCTGAAATTGCTCTAACTTTTGCAATATTCAAGAGCATTTATATATGCTTTCAATATAAAAATACATGTAAATAAAAAAAAAAAAAATGTAATAACGGCAAGTTTTGTAAGATAAACAAAATTAACAGGGAATGCATATTGAGAATTTAAACCGAGAATTCCTGGCTTTATTTATGGATAATTTAAAACGTTAATACAAAATAAAAAGTAAAAGTGATTTATTATTACACATATATATGTAAATTATTGTTAAATAAATCGAAGATGTGTTTTTTACCTTTATTGGCATGTAATACCCATTTTTTTCACCACGAAGCCCAGCAAATGGATATCCCATTATTTATAGATATTATCTGAACAGTACGTGGAAACGGGAGCAGGACTGCAAATTAACTTTAAGTTATGCTGAGTATCTGCCAATCGTGGCTTAAATTTGGTGGCCTTATCTCTCCGCTTTTTTTTCTGTTGGCACTTGCCAAACAATGTCAGTTTTCAACTTTTAGCGCATTTTTCAAATTAGGTTAGCGGAACAGTGGCGTGACGTGGGGACGGAGGATGTTTGGAGGTCGGATGGAGGCATGGATGGGGGTCGCAGGAGGATGTTAATATGTAAGAATGTTAGGGTGTGATGGTGTTGGTCCAAGTAAAAGTTTTCTTATTGTTTCGGGGCGGATGGGAAAGGGCTTGGCTTGGCTTGGCTCGGCGGCGGTAGGCTTGTTAGCATCCTTCCTTCCTGTGCTTCCTGCACATAAAAAAACCCACCATCTGCTGCCCGTTTAACCTTAATGTTTCGGGCTAACCCAGAACAGCACCCCTGACTCCCGCGCACCTCTGCAAGTACAGAGAAAGAATTGGTTAGGCCCTGAAAATTATTCAAAAATAATATATACTTTTAAAGTTTAAAATGAGATTTGAGTTTAAATGTGAGAAAGTAAATTTGGGTTGTGGTTATATATATATGTTGAGTAAGCTTAAATAAATGCAATAAATAAAGTTTTTCTCCAATTATATAAGCTTGGGACGACTTAAAAAGACAAATCAAAATATGCCCAGTAAGAAAACAGTACATTTTCTTTAGGTTTAAATAAAAACACATTGTTTATATTTATTTAATTGTTAAAAATCACAAAAAACACTCATTTTCATATTTCAATTTAAGCCCTTTTTTGCGGTGATTTTACATCTGCTCACCGTTTTATTTTGATGTGCACCTATTTTTCAAATCGTGCGCGTGAGCATCCTTCGTCCTGTCAGTTTCGCGCCACATCCAAGCCCATCCCAGATGAAGGGACTTGGCACTTGAACGTCATCTCGGAGAATTATCAGCGACTGCGTCAGCATCTAAATATAATGCCCACCTTCTCGGCGAGAGTCCCCGTTTGGCCTTTGTTCTGGCCCATCTCTTGGCCATTCGTAGTTGGCCAGGCTTTATGCTCGCTTTTTATGCCAACACGCACCGTTGAGCAATTGTTGTTCCCAGGATCAGCAGCAGGAGAGGCAGCAGCAATATGCATTTAGTGCTGTCCTAATGAAATTTTTAAACGATTTCGTCTCACTTCACGGCCAGCGGCAGATTGAAGAGTGTGAATTGCCAGCGAAGCTGTGAAGGAAAATTCCCGGGGAGATTATTTGTAGCTTTCTGTCTGGCTGTCTTGGGCTAAGAAATGGTTACAAGGTTGGACTTAATTGGATTTAGTTACTCGGCATCGAGAGAGCTAGAAACCAGAGAAAATTGAACTAGATGCTATTGAAAAGTTATATATTTTAGGGTATTTATTTTGCATAGGAAATGTATTGTTTTTGTGTAAAAATTAAATTTAAATAAGTGATGTTAAGGCAAAATTAAACAATACTTTTAAAAAGTGTTGGTAAAGGAAATAAACATAACCGACACACTAAAATCTGTTTGCATAAAGCTTGCATTTATAATTTTGTAGGGAGTCAAGCTAGAAAAACATTGAAGAGAAAATAATAAACTATTCATAAAGTTATGAACAAACAAAAATACATTTCGTCGAAATCTTTATTTATGAAGTTTGCATTCATAAATATTGTTATGAGGTTATGAGAGTACTTTTTTAGTGTTTTAAGACAGTGTAAAATCGAATGTATACATAAAGTTGCTATATAAAGGTTTTTTTTGGGTTAGGACATTAAATTGTAAGCGCGAGGTTGGCAAATATATAAGGAAAAATAATGAGATATATATTATTAACAAATATAAATATAAATTACAATCGTCCGCATATTTTTCAATAATGGAACACAACCATTTGGTGTCATAAAACTATTAAAAATAAATGTTTAATACTCTTTTGAAAACTGAACATCCTAAAAAATAAAACAACTCAGTATATATTTTATGGCACGCTGTTTCGCTTTCTCCATGAAAATATTTTTAAAGAAACCCAAATTATTAAAAAAAATAAATCCATTTCAATATACAATTAATAGTTTCAATTATCTAATATTCCCTGTCATAATTAGCAAGCATGAATTTTGGAACCCAGAGAATTTAACCTTTAATTAAACCTAATAGGCAAATAATTGAAAACGAAACACTTCAAAGCGCAAAGATTATTACAAATTTAAATGAACTAAAGCACACACACATGCACCGCCAATATGTATATGTGCTTCGCACCTGGGCAGGTGTGTGTGTGTTGCCATGGCTTTTCAGTTCGAAGGAAGCTGTCTGGGCCATAAATTCACTGCTGAAATGGCTAAGAGCAGCCGGGAGCGCACAAGCACAGCTGGAGGGGTTTTAATTAGAACACCTGGCCGACTAGCTCTATACACACATACACATTATCCCGTTATACAGTTAGTTTCCATTTATTTCAATTAAAAATTCAGTTTGGCCAAAGGGGAACATGCATAAATATTCATTGGTAATCACATTGACCTCACCTCGCCTCTCTCTCTCTCTCTCTCTCTCTCTCTCTCTCTCTCTCTGTGTCTTTGTTTATTGCAGCAAAGTATTTTGTGATGAAGTCATGTGGAAGTAGCAACAACACGGAGCGTACAATTATAGGCGAAACTTAATTAAATGCCGCATCATTTGCAAACTGCAAAAGGGAATTCTTAACAATCGCAATAAAACTTTTGTCGAACAAAAGTAATTAAAGGACCTCGCACCCAATACCAATACACACGAAACAAGCAACCCGAGCGAGCCGCCTTCCTTGACGCTATGCGACAACAAAGTTGGTGAAGGGAGACGAGGAGGACGGCGAGCGGCGGAGTGGCAGGAGTGCTAGTCCTGTACATGGCCAGAAGCCAGCTGACGCTGCCAGCCGCAAACAGCTAACAGCTAACATCGAGGAGGTGCCGCAGGACGCCGGACGCCGGACGACGAAGGAGACGGAGAAGGCCAGCAAAATGCAGAAGGAGAACAATGTCACGGCGGAGAACTGCCAATTTGTGGGGCCCTATCGCCTGGAGAAAACTCTCGGCAAGGGTCAGACTGGTAAGTGCAATGAGACCAAAAGCCCATTTACTTGGCCCGAGTGGCCGTATCGGGTGGAAACCATCAATATATCTATTAGAGAAAATGCCATATGGGCATTGCACGTCCCTTAAACTGGGATCTCTCATTTACTGTAATTACTTAAGCTGTTTGTTTTGATTTTTCTTTAACTTGGCAAACGTAGTTAGGGGACTTTTTATGATATTAAATGGTTATTGGTAAATGAATTAAGCTTTGGAAATTATTTTTTAATGGAAAATTATATAACTAAATATGAACAAAAAGTAAAATAATGTATTATAGTAGAGAAAATAAACAAAATTATAGTTATAATATTTTTACTTTGATCTCTCATTTGCTGTAAATACTTAAGTTGTCTGATCTAACTTTTTTCTACTACTTGATAAATATAGTTAAGGGAGTTTTTATAGTAAATAAATGAATTAAACTTCTGGCAATAATTTTTTTTTAAGAAATTAAGCATATTCTACATTGCTTAATAACCTAAATACGATGTAAGGGTAGTGAAATATAAATTTTACTTGGTTTTCTTATTTACTAAGCTATCTGTTCTGATTTTTCTGCAATTTCGCAAATATAACTAGAGGACTTTTTGTAGTAATATATGGGTAATATTGATGGAAGTCATTTTTAATGGAAGCAAACATATTTAAGAATGATAAATAAGGTCAAAAAGTAACAAGTGTCAGGTAATATAGTAGTGAAATATAGAGCATTTGGTGTAATTACTAAGGTGGTCTGTTCTTATTATTGCTATTAAAAATTGTTATTGATGAATAAATTAAGCTTTAGAAATTTGTTTTAAGGAGGTTTGATGGTGCTTTAGTAGTGCCTATTTAGAGAATTAGTTCGTGCTTCTATACTTGGATCTCTCATTGACTGTAATTACTAAAGCTGCAACTTTGAATCTGTAGTTAGCTAGCTATTTAGCTATCTCTAGTTAGTCCTGATTATTGTTAACTTAATTAAACTGTAGAAATTATTTTCAAAAAGGAATTAAGCATATTCAAATTCTAAAAAAGCTCCGAAAGTAAACATTTGCCGGGTATAATAATAGTAAAAGAGAAAGACTACTGTATATACTCAAGTCAGCATTTACCCAAGTTCTAGCCTGATTATCCTTTCAAATGGTAGACTAACCTCCGCAACTTCACGACTTTAATTAATAAATCGTTTACAAATGAACTCACTATTGTTATCATTTCTTCTACATATATTCCCTGCAAAAACCCGCATTGTCATTACTGTAATCATCCATTTATTTATTTTGCAGGTCTCGTCAAGTTGGGCGTGCATTGTGTGATTGGCAAAAAGGTTGCGATTAAAATAATCAATCGCGAGAAACTCAGCGAATCGGTGCTAATGAAGGTAAGTAGTTACCGAGGGGTCGAAGGTCATGATTC
The DNA here is from genome assembly GCA_008042675.1 of Drosophila seguyi. NCBI lineage: Eukaryota > Metazoa > Arthropoda > Insecta > Diptera > Drosophilidae > Drosophila > Drosophila seguyi. The sequence continues at coordinate 123,622 of VNJU01008151.1, forward strand.
GACGGAAAGTTTCTCGTCAATTCCTCTTTTTTATTGCTTTGCTCTCTTTATGATTTTGTTTTTCGCCCTATTCCTTTTGTCTTCTTATTTTCCCTTTGTCTTTTGCTGTGGCGTACGAGTCATAAAAAATTGTGACAATAAAATTTGTTTTGTGGTTCCTTGTTTTATTGTCCTTTTGCTCCTTGAAAGTGTAACGAAGTGACGGAGTGTAGTGTGGGAGGGACTGACGTAAGGGCTGGCACGGTGCAGTAGAGCTGCGGAGGGGGAGATTGTTTTTGGGGATTTTTCGGGCTCGCGGCTTCCTTTTACTTGGGAACTTAAGTGTGCCAAAGTCGGAACAAGCCAAAGACGAAGATATTTTGAGCCTTAAAGTAGCCTAGAGTTGGGTTATCTAAGGCAAGCGGCTTGTACTTTAAGCCAGAGATACCAAAACGAATGTTCAGCTATAAAGTATTTGAGAAATGATGTTTGAAAATCGAAAAATGTACACATATAAGCTGGGGAATTGAACAAAATACGTCAAAGTAGTGGAATTTGTTCTTGAAAATGAAAGAAAAATTACTAAAATAAATATTTAGTTGATTCCATTTATAGTTTTACATTAAATAAATTCAGGGAAATATCATTACCTCCCATTTGACATTTTCCACAGTTTACTCCTGTAATTACTGCCTCTTAGAAAATCAACTAGAAATTATCTCTGGTAAATATCCATTTATTCCGTAATCAATTTTCTGCCATTATCCACCATTCCCACATCCATTATAATATCTGGCCAAGTCTTTACTCCAAATAGAATTTCTGACTAGCCGCCATTCAATTCGGTTTCAATAAAAGTCAAAATAAAGCTCCAACTATTTATTTTTCTCCTGTCCTCCTTTTCCGTCATAATAAGCCCATGGAAAACTCCCGCTCTACTGTGTATAGTATACATCGAGAGATATACCGAAAACGTGGTGCACTTTTTTGTAGGACATTGAAAGGACATGGGACAAATTAGTGCGTGCGACAACAAAGTAAAACAAAATTGACTGGCTTTTTTGGGCGGGGCGGGGTTTTCGAGAGTTTTCGGGCGAGGGGAAGGGTGTCTAAAGCTCAGACATGCAGGACAATCGAATGCACAAGGTGCCTGATGACCTGAGGGATGGTGGCAATAGGGGTGTAAGCGAGTATAAAGGACCGCCGATGATTGCGTGTGGTGTCCGTGTTGTAGGACCAGCTGGTCGGGACACGCAATGAGAAATTGGACGCCATTCGGAGGACAACAATGGGCTATTATGGCCGACCAAGCACATAACACCAAGTACTTTGAATGCATTGTAAAGAAAGAGGTGCACGCTTCAAGAAAATAACGATGAAAGTTGAAGACTTTGCTAGCAAAAGTAAACAAAAATTTGAGGAAAAAATCAATTAAATATAAGGATTATGATTTGGAAAGGCCTTTGCAATTTTAAAGAATTTATACACCAAATATAAAACTTATAAAGTGTTTATTTATAAGTAAACCGCTATTTTTGTAATATAATTTTAGCTAAGAACTTTCTCAAGGTTTTGTTTTTCTAAAGGGTTTTCCTAACTTTATTTGTATTTATATCCTTTTGCTGTACCCTTTTTCCGAGTGCATGGTCATGGGGATCAAGCTCGGCAACATTGTCTGTAAGTCGATTAAAATCGGGTTTTCCCTTCACTCCGCCTTACTTTCTCTCCGAAGGTTGAGCGTGAAATCGCCATAATGAAACTAATCGATCATCCGCACGTCCTTGGCCTGAGCGACGTGTACGAGAACAAGAAGTATTTGTATTTAATATTGGAGCACGTATCCGGCGGCGAACTCTTCGACTATCTGGTGAAGAAGGGCCGGCTCACGCCCAAGGAGGCGCGCAAGTTCTTTAGGCAAATCATCTCGGCGTTGGACTTTTGCCACTCGCACTCAATATGGTAGGTCCTCTCTTTATTTAGAAACTCCCAAAGCCGAACTGCAATCAATATGGGATTATTTATTCCAGCCATCGGGACTTGAAGCCGGAGAATCTGCTGCTGGACGAGAAGAACAACATCAAGATAGCGGACTTTGGGATGGCCTCGCTGCAGCCGGCCGGCAGCATGCTGGAGACATCCTGCGGCAGCCCACACTACGCGTGTCCGGAGGTCATACGGGTGAGTCCTGGCTGAATAATGGCCATAAAATTGCTTTCAGCTCTCTCTCTCTCTCTTCCCCTTTTTTTTTGTTGCCGCCCCGAGATCTCTACAAACGCATAAACGTCAATCAAGGCGAACGTTTTTAGCACATTTTCGGATGCAGCCATGGCTGCGGCAGTGGCAGGAATCAGTGGAGGTGGCAGCATCCTGGAGTCGCTTTCCCATGCAAATTTTGGTCAGGCTCCCTTCTATGCAAATGCATCCTTGTCATGTGCGCATATGATTTCCCATCTCTGGCTGCGACACATCCTGGCATACACTCTGCTTAAAATTGAGTGTGACTTTAGCCTTGAATTCTTTGATTTGTAGGGAAATGTGTCTATACAATGAATGTCTTTCCTTTTGCTGCTTCGTAAGCTTTTAATATCAGAGTCTAGTTTTTTAATACGATTAACTTAATATTTAAATACGTCATAAGAGAAATGTACTGATACTTTTCTCCCAGTATGTATTGCACTGCGTCCCCTTAATGCAGGACCTGCTGCAGCTTTTGGCGGAGCTTCATGCTCCTGTGCCCGTAATAAATTCATAAGGGGAATTTTAAAATATCTTCTCGTCCTGTCTTATCATATATAGCCCGACCAAGCTATAAATCTGACTGGCTACGTGATGTTGAGCTTATCTAAACGTACATATAGACACATCTTTTATAAATATTCAGCTGAGGTAGTTCGCTCCACCTCCTAATTGATGTCTGCTAACCAGATCTGCACTGTGCAAGGAGAAAAACCTTGACAATTTGTAGGGGAAAATTGCGTGGAAAGCCCATGTACTCAATCACTTAAGTGGTCGTTTATCAATCTTTTGTAGGTGGTAGTAGCAGGGGTTTAAGCCACAAGCAAAGCCTCAGGCTGGTTTAGTGTTACCTACAGAGGCGGTTTGGGTAATCGAGCGAAAACAACGGGTATAATCTTACTAATTGGAGTTTTGATAGAAGCTGTAATTGGAAAATGTGTTTATGAGTAATGCCCAGGCTGGGGGAAATAGTAACTTTTGACAGGGGGGATACTTGAGGTACTTGTAGAATATTACTGAAGTCACTGTAGCTGTGCAACATATTATGTTGCAAGTTAGTGCTGCAGCTAATTCCTATTTACAGTTTCCCCGCAACAATTTCCTGGGGTTGGGGACATTATTACTTTTGACTGGGGAAATCGTAAGGAACGTATATAATTATTAATTAATAGTGAATGACATCTTTACTCTGTTACTTACTCTGGTAAAAAAGGATTTAAAATCTTTATACTTCAATGACAAACATTGGAGTTTCTTAACCTTATAAAGTTGTTTGTCTGAGTTGTATAGAACGTTGTCAGCTAATGTTGTTGCTTATTCCTAGCTACAATTTCACAGCAACATTTTCCCCTGCCAGCAGTCCAGCAGGATTCGCTTCTTCTCTAGCAATATTTTCTAAGAAACAAATAAGACTTATAAACATTAATTTATATTACTTCCTTCTTCCTTACTACAACGCGTGTCGTTCATTTAAAATTCCCAACCCTCGTGCTTAAAGATCTAGCAGGTTACCTTTAAAGGGGGAATTGGAATCACATGGTCTGTAATTTACAGTCGTGCTGCAATTACATATTGTGTTTTGTGTGCGGTGTGGTGGGCAACAAACTGCGAGTCATTGTGCCATTTACCTGCCAAGTCAATAACCGTCCCCCGGGAAATGGCAGAGGAATGGCTGGGAACTTGGCATTTGATGGACACGTCAATGGACGTCACCGAGTTGAACGGACTGGACTGCCCCCTTTTGGGTCTTTAAATAGAAAATAAATAGAATGGGAGAAACTTTTTAAATTGGTAAAACCTTACCCATTGTCGCTTATAACATTTCCCATATGAATGGAATGGTTTATCGATAAAAGGGTGAAAGGTCCTAACGATTTGGGGCCACGCACAATGGCCAATCGAATAATCAAGCTGAAAGCAGACATAAATGAAATGTCCCCGGCAAACAAACAAGCAAACAAACAAATGGACAGAGAGACAGACAGACACACAAAATAGTCACCCTGAAAATATCTTCATGTCTCAATTTCTGATTTTCCTTCTCCATTTCTTACATTTTCCTCTATTCCAGGGCGAGAAGTACGATGGTCGCAAGGCGGATGTCTGGTCCTGTGGCGTTATCCTGTACGCCCTGCTGGTAGGTGCGTTGCCCTTCGACGATGACAACCTACGCCAGCTGCTCGAGAAGGTCAAGCGCGGCGTCTTTCACATACCGCACTTTGTGCCGCCCGACTGCCAGACGCTGCTCCGCGGCATGATCGAGGTGAATCCGGACCGGCGGCTAACGGTGAGTCATCCACAGTCGCACGTATTCCCATTCAAACACACATCCTTTGCCGCACTCGACACCCGCAGCCACGCCCGTGGCCAAGTGCAGTGGTGACCCAACAATGCCCATTCGGGCAATTCCTTCTTTGACTGGTTGCACTCGAAGAAAAACTTTAGTTCTTAACAAAAACTATAAAAAATATTAAGTTTAAACACTTTTTGCACTGCACGATAGTTTGTGTCTTAACAACAGTTTTTGTAATAATTAATCCTTTTTAGAATTATAGACTTAAAAATAACAGTGTAAAATTTTTTGCGGTTGGGGTGGTGAGTCATTTTGTAGCCACCACCGGGCTTTTGTTGGTTTTTGGGTCAACACGTTGCCCGGCTCTTTACCCAGCCCCCCTGGAATTCCTCCCTTAAACCAGTTTTTGCTTTATTTTTTCCTGTTCCCCGTCCGCTGAATATCAAGCTGGCCGAAATCAACCGACATCCCTGGGTCACGGCCGGTGGCAAAGGTGAGCTGGAGCTGGAGCTGCCGATGATGGAGGTGGTGCAGACACATGTCATTCCCACAGCGACTGCGGTGGATCCGGATGTGCTCAATGCCATTTGCTCGCTGGGATGCTTCAAGGAGAAGGAGAAACTCATCCAGGAGCTGCTCAGTTCGAGGTGGGTTTGTATGATTTAAAAGACTAAAATACTTTAAAGGAATTAATTCAAGTTATTAATTATCTAATTCTTATTTCCCCCCACAGTCACAACACTGAAAAGGTTATATATTTCCTTCTGTTGGAACGGAAGCGAAGAAGACCAGCGCTGGAGGATGACGACGAGATTGCACAGAAATCCCGCAGCGAACTGGATGCTGTGGATCCGCCGCGGAAGCGCCTGGACACCTGTCGCATCAATGGGACCAATGCCCCCAGCTATGGACAGATCTCAGAGGGTTCACCGCTCACCCCCAGACGACAGGCCTTTAAGTAAGTGTCGTATTTTGGCAACTTTATAGATATATTTTAAGATATATTCTATCCCCATAGTTTCCGCTCGTACAGCAGCACACGAAACCACCAACGGCGCTCGCCAACAACGGTATCCTCGTCGGTGCGGAGCTCCTCATATCACAGCCCGACGCGCTGCAACTCCCCGATGAGCTCTGCCCAGCAGCAGGCGAATGCCATCTCTCGCCCCTCCTCACCCGCAGCGGGAACGCGACACTCCACGTATGGGGATCGAGACAGGAGCGGCCATCACTCATCCGTCAGTAGGACGCCGTCGCATAGCTCACAGAAGAGCATTGAGGGCGATGTGGTTGTGGTGCGGGAGCCACGGATTGAGCGACGCGATTCACTGCGCCAGGAGCGCGGTGGCGGTGGCTGTGGCGGTGGAGGAGGACCAGGATCACCAAGGGATCGAGGTGAATGCGGCATACCGCCAGGCAGTCCGGGCGGCAACTCAAGCGGCTCCCAATCTGCCTCGCCCTCGGTGCACCATCGTGCCAACTCAGGTCCGACCATTGCCATTATGTTCCACGATCCAGAGTCGAATAGTGGTGTGTGCATGCCCCTTAGAAACCCCGTAGAAGTCCAAAGAGATCATGTGAAAGCAAAAAAAGATAAAGCTATAAATTTCCCTAAATCAACTTCATTTTAGGGCTCTTTTATATGTGGCTTTAAAAGATGTAAAAAGTATAATTTTACCTTTAGAATACATCGCTTTCGCTTGTGATCTTCTTTATTCTGTGCAAATTTGTGCTCGAGTAATAACCGAGGTATCTTTCTTGCAGTTGTCAATCCCAATGGCTCGCCCATGATGAACAACAGCAGTCCGGGAATGCCTGGCTCACCTTGCAATACACCTGGCGGTCAAATGTGGAAAACGCGACTCACTAACATCAAGAACAGTTTCCTGGGCAGTCCGCGTTTCCATCGCAGAAAAATGCAGGGTATGAACTATAAGTAAAACTATACAATTATATAGAAATAAATAATACACTCCTCCAGTTTCTGCCGATGAGGTGCACTTAACGCCCGAGTCCTCGCCAGAGCTCACGAAGCGTTCCTGGTTCGGCAATCTCATAACAACCGAGAAGGATGAAACCTTCACTATTTTGGTCAAGGGAAAGCCCATTGCCACGGTCAAGGCGCATTTGATACACGCATTTTTATCTGTAAGTCTTCAAATATTAAATCATTGCGAAATACTAATGTAATTCCCACCTTCACAAGATGGCTGAACTATCGCATAGCGTGGTCTCGCCCACCTCGTTTCGAGTGGAGTACAAAAGGAATGGCAATGGACCCGTCATGTTCCAGCGCCATGTCAAATTCCAGGTGAGTGGCTTAGCTTTAAGTTGGGTACTGTGGGGCGTTGCTAATGGTTTTTGAACACCTCACAGGTTGACATCAGTGCCATTTGCAAACAGGGCGACATTGCAGATATGTTGTTTGCTTTGACATTTACGCTGCTATCAGGTAAACAATAAGTGTGCTATCATCGCACTCGGTAAACAGTCTAATTGAACTCCCGCCTTTTGCCCATTTCTCAGGTAATATTCGGCGTTTCCGCCGCATTTGTGAGCACATCCAGTCGCAGGTGTGTTCCAAGCGGTTCCCGGGTCCCAGCAGTCCGCCGACAGTCACCAGTGTCACTCAGGCCGTGTCCGAGAGCTCATCCTGCGGATCGGTGTCCAGTGAGAGGTTATCCTACAAGCGACAGGTGGTGAGTGCACTTCATTTTAGAGAAAGAAATTGAAGTGGGTTTAAAAGCAATTTAAATTGGGCCCAAAAGCATGCAATACAAACATTTGTGATCTTAGACTTAAATTTTATCAGATTTGAAAGATATTAATATAAGGGCTTTATTTACATGTGGGAAAAGTTTAAAATTCGTATTTTTACAGCTGTATAATAACTAAAGCAATATTTGTAGCATACTTTTAAACCCCTTTAAAATTGTATTTTAAATCTCCAACAATTTCTTTGGAATATGTATAAGTAAACTAACTTAATTACTTTCAGATCGAAAGCGACATGGAGAACGATTCTATATTCTCGTACAAGTCGGGCAACGGCCGTCGGGCATCGACCACGAACAATAATAATGCCAATCCCGTTGACATTCCCGGCAGTCCCATTGCAGTACGATCCAAGTATGTAGAACAAGTAATATTAAGAAAGTTTAATACATTACAAGTTCTGGTTTTATTAAATTAAAAAGATATAAAATCAATAAATCAAAATACATAGCAATTTTGACGTATTTATGGTATATTATGCTTTTAATTATTTAAAATATTTAACATTTATCTGTGCTAAGATTTGTAAATTGTAGGTTTTAGCTATTAAAAAAAAGGCTTTGAATGTTTTACTAAGCATTAAAATTTAATGACAACTCATGTTAAAATTTAACATTTAAGCAAGCCATAACTATTTGTTTCTATAGAAGCTTAATGTGAATATTTTTATAATTAAAACAGAAAATTAATTGAATATTGCTCCCTGAAATGATTTATGGAAGAAGTATGCTTATCATCATAATGTATGCTTATCATTATTGTATATATTTTAATTCTAATGAAATTCCTGTCATTCTTTTCCAGCTCTGAGACCGCTGAACACGAACGCAACCGGGAACTGCAGAGTGAACGCCAGGCGACAACGATGTCCGGTAGTGCAATCGCATGAGAATTATTTCTCTGATTTAGTTACATTTTTCACCAGGATCTTAGTTTTGATATGGCACTAGTCAACAGCAACCGCAACCAGATATTGTATTCCAACTAGGGGACGACGAATCAGCGATTCGCTGGCCACAACTCAACAACAGTATTTTTCCTATAGACACCATCCGCCAGAAATCTTCAAAAACCAAGTGAAAGGCACACAGACCCACACACAAAAACTCCCGAATAATAATACCAAAGCAATAATAGTGGAATTTATATACACTAGCATATATATAGTGATTCAGAAATTTTGAATGTCGATCGGATCGATTGAACAGAACTTTGCTAGCTGCTCTAGCTTATATCGAACCTGATTTTCGAGTTATTGTTGATTTTTTTGAGTGACTTTTTCGTAATGTTCTTTTTATGGACATTGTTGCCGCCGCGCCTGAAAAGCTTGCAAATAAAAGACACCGTGTAAAAATATATAAAAATATATACAAGAAATCAAGTTAGCTTTAGCCTAAGTCGTACCAGTTATTCTAGAGTCATTTTCTTTATATAGACTAGGACTCAAATTTAGCTACGCAAATGGGGGTTGCTACTCATGAAAATTTGCCGACGATTTGTATAGATTGTATAAAGGATATTACGCAAAATGCACTGATCTTTGACTACTAACTAAACGGAAATAACAGAAGTATAACAACTTCAGAAACCAAATAACTTTTGCATTAACTTAGCGTTGCTGTTTTTTCTAAAAACTACACATAAACAAACAAAAATCGATACAACTATTTTGCTAGCTACACGAGAAACGCAAAACTATTTTTCCTAAATAAAATGAAATACTATATATAAAACGCGTAAACTTTCAACCTTCTGACAAGCATATATGACGATCAAAAGAGTGTTGTGCGGTAGAGGAGCTCGGGACGTAGCAGATATTGACAGACATTTATAATGTAAATAAGGATATCGAATAACTTAGCAAAGGCACAGCAAATGGCTAATAAACGATATACAGCACATTAAAGTAACGAAATTTCCAAGGAAACCATATATATTTTGCCTGGGCATGAAATGAAATAAAGCTTTCTTAACCAAATACTTGTATAAATAAACTGGGACGAAATATATATCTATGTATAGAATGGATCGGGGATTGTACAAATTGTTGAGTTGCACCCAGTGGCAAAAAGAATGAAACCTAGGAGAGAAATTCGTGTGGAATTTGTACGAATGTATTTTTTTATTGAAAAGGAAAGGAAAAGGCTTGCTAAGCTGTCCAAAAGTGCACAAATCGCAGAGCTATCGTCTAGGCCAGATGGTGTTTCCTTCAGTCTAAAGAGCAACCCCTCAATACAATCACTTTAAATCATTCCTTCCCTACCTACCGTACTTTTGAGTGGTTTTCATAGTTTATAGCTTTGGTTTTACGTTGCCAACACCCAAGCCAATCAATCAGAGAGTCCTTTTTATAACACATACGATAATTTGAAACTAAAAGACTTAAGAAATCGACATAAAGCTAATGAAATCCAAACAAAACCGTCCATTTATCCACTTAAAGCTAAACAAACAAAATGTAAAGGCAACTCAGCAATTTGTGGAATCGGCTGAACGTACAGTGCGGAGTGTAAAGGGAGCCCGAATAGTGTATGTGTATAATGTAAAAGGATATAGATCTATATACTGAAACTGTGTATGACAGCAATATCAAAATAGTCAGAGGGGAGATGTAAGATGCGAGGGCGGTACGATACTAAAACGTGATTAGAACAAATATTAAACCACAAATTACGAGTTAATAAATGCTTAATGGTAAACCCAGTAAGGTCGCGTAAATCTAACAAATATATATTAAACAAACCTATTTAAAAATTAATGATACACACACAAAAACTCACAACAAATCATGCAATAATATTGAAATGAAATTACTTTTTAGCATTAACTACGATACATCAGATTATTTATCGCTCATCATATGGAAGATACTCAGAAAACGCATTTAAGCTGAACATACATTCAAAATTAAGCTCACCGACTTAAAGAGAGAGAGATGACATTCATATATTTATACATGCATATATCATATACACCACCCCGATCGCGGAACTCGGAACTCTTTATATATACAGCAAACGACATATACCATATAATATATTCCGTGTTTACTTTCATATACAAGAACAAGGTCCGCCAGCATACCCACATATACGAAGTATACATCTAAGTGCGTCGCCCCATTCGTACATCCAAAATATATATATTTACACTCAAGCGCATTTAATACGAGTTGCAAGTACATTCGTCACCCAAAAACAGCTTGTTTTGTATCATAAGAAATGTAAAAATCGTATTTTTCACTTGATACTAAATCGAATTATAAATACTAAACCTTAACTTAACCAAGAACGCTCTGCATACTAGGAAACAAACGATCGCAGTCTCGAGGATATACTTCAGACGATAATTGCTTTATATGGGAAGTACCCGAAACGAATACAAAATGAAAGCCCAATACTCAATGCTGCATTATGCCGCTGCCACGCCTACCTTTTTACCTTAACTGAAACCTATACATACTACCAAGTTTTCGCGCTCTTCTCATCCTCAAAACTCGAACTCAACAACATAATCACCACCAAAAACCCAAGAACTAACTCATTTTAACTGCTTCAGCAGCGAGTATTTGCGCCGAGATAATTTTATACGCCACGTATACATATATTTCTATCTATAGTATATATATACACCCCTATATATATATACACCAGCATTATACACCAGAGCAAGCGCTTTACTTCAAATGCAAATTCAAATGCAAATGCAAATGCAATGGAGGAGCTGTTTATTACTCATTACGAAATAAACGATTTGAATACTTATTAAAATAAATTTAGAGGGTAATGTTGTGTATTGTACTGCGCTTTTTACGTTGTTGATTTGGTTTCCCCTAGGTTCCACCATATTATTACTGTAATATTGTAATTAGTTCTGCGAGTGATTAAGGCTAAGTTATGTACTGCATGGTGCGCTTTGTTTTTCGTATCTTCGGATATATAAGTTATACATTGTATTTTGTAAATTAAGTTTAAGCTCGAGTCAGGCCGGATTCACGGATGAACCATAAAAGAGATTAATATTGAAACCCAAACACGTTCTCATTTAGGAGAAGCAACAAACCAAATATGAAGAAACCAAACAAAAGTGCATCTGTTATTAGGTTAAAAGAATTATTGATATTGTTTGCAAGAAAATGTGTGAAATATATATACATATTTATATTTAAATATAAATTTAAATAACACTTAGCATAAAAAACAAACAGTGAGAAAACAACAAATTGTAATTGCAATTTAAAAATAAAATTAATATTTCAAATAATAAGAAAACGGTTTTATTGGGATGACATTATTGTACCTTTAAGGATTTTTGAATTTGAGTCTGAACGCTATGAATGAGTTATTTTTGACCTTTTATATCCTTGATCAGCAACAGAGTTAGTCTGGAGGAGGAATATTAGAACACAATTTCTCAGTACTTAAAAAATCATTAACATTGTCGAAAATTATAAACTGTCATTAAAAGCTTTTAAAATTTAGTTTAATTTTTTTTTTACTTAGGTATGATAGAATAGATCATGATGTGGTTTCACAAGGTGCTCTCATCGCGAGAAGTTATATCCTTGTGGTTTCCAGAAAGTGAAAAAAATGCCTTACTCAGAGAGAGCAGTTCGCAAAGATAGATTCTTCTTAGCCAATCGAAAGAAGGACCTAATATACTCGATCGTATAATACCTAACGATTTGGACTTATTAACCTAATACAACTTAACAGCTTACTAATTAATTCGTTGTTTGACTTACTTATCGATGTCTAATTCAAATGGAAAGGGTATACAAACTTCGGCTGCTAATGTTGTTTTCTGTTTTCTCATAATTTTTCATCAGAGAAAAGTTAATTCTTTTTGCTTATAAGATTTTCAATAGGTGAACTTACAATTGTACGGATACTTCGGAAAATGTATTAAATCCTCTAAATGATTCATTGCAGAAATGTGAAAATATGCTTAAACGTATTAATATCTCAAGTTATGCTCTTATTATTATTATTATTTATATTATTTCTTGAATATTTCCTTATGATATCTTTTCGCTTCGCATACCACTGTGCATCCGCAATGGATTGCGTCACTTTTCGCGCCGTGTCTCTTTCGGAACGGAGGCTGACCCTCGGCTCGTCAGCTGTTTTTTTTAGGGGGCGCAGAACAGACAGCTGGCGAGGCATGGCTGGGGGGCGGGATATTGGCCAAACACCGCATATGCATTTTGCGGCAATCAGCTGTGGAGCTTTCGCCACTCGGAAAAGCTGGTGGTCGGGCCAAGGAGCTTCGCGGAGAGCCAGCGACGAGCTTTGGCTCCGAAAAGACCCGAACAATCGGCGACATCGAAAAGCAAGCGGCGCACCAGAGGCATTTCGGTGTTCGCCTTGCCTCGTCATCCTGCCGTTCCGTGAGTCCGAAAACGAGCTAAGAAAATGCATGGGAAGGAAAACTTGGTCAGTTGAGGGCTCAGTTCGGGTCGGGCTTGCAATTCAACAGCACTGCGAGGGCGGATAGATCTGCTCGTCACCACTGCGACGACGTCGACACACGGGCCAAACAATAAGAGCCAGACAGCGTAGTAATATCGACTTCACCTCTCTAGATATATATATATATCATCATCGTATACTGGTGCCTAAAAGTAAGAAAGCGGAGTCAGAATCGGAATTAATATGCCAACCCAAGTGGCCACCAGTGTGAAATGATTGAAAAACGCACGGAAATTGCAATGTGAGGTATTAAGTGTGCAGTTGTGTTTTGAATTTTTAACGTCCCCAAACCCAGGCCCAAGCCGAAACGTGCTTCCGTCTTCTTCTACTACCGTTTTTTGTGCAGTGAGTGAGTGGTGAGCGAGTGAGTTATGTAAAGCTTCGGTGTTGGGCTCTTTCGGTGTTCCGTCGCCAGAAATAACAATAACCACGGCAGCAGCCGTAATGCCAGCAACGAGAATTGCAACAATAACCACAACGAGGAGCGTGTGAAGCGACAATAAGCGTTGCAAGATTGAGTGGCTTTAGAAAAAGAACGGTAACTAAAAATTAAAGGCGAGAGAATTAGTAAGCAGAAAGCAGGGGATTCAAAAGAAAGGACTGTGTTAAGTATACGCACCGGTGGCCCAGCGTTAATATATGCATAAAAATATAAAGTTGTGGCTCAAAGCGTGCAAAGAGGCCATCAACTAAGTAACTTTTTAAAAACAACATATTTAAAAAATAACATATTTATTTAAGTTATAATAAAGGATTATTTTAAGTGATGATGAACTTATTATCTTTAAAACTTCATGACAAAAGAATTAAGCTATGAAAAGGCGAACAAAATAAGATAAATAAGCCTGTGGATAAATTTTAATATCAATACTTGCTTAAAAAGTGAAAAAAACTAACGAAAATTTTAAAGATAACTAAAAACAGAAGCATAGTTGGCTTTCTATGATTTCAAATAAAGAACAAAGAAAAAAATAAATATCTAATCGATGTATGGAGATAAAAAAACAAACCGTGTTTAAGTTATTCAAATTCGTTTTGACTTAATAAAAATTACAAGAAAACTTCGCAGAAAGCGTAAGTCCTCAATGAAAAATAAACACTATTAGTGTGAAAGAAGAATGCTTGCTGCAAAATAAAATATTTTATAAAGTAAAGCTAATTCAAAACAAAAAACAAAAAACCGCCCTTAAAACTAAAAAAAGATTATGTAGAACCCTCAAGTACTGCCCAGGCCACTATAAGTAAAATCAATCAAAATCCATTGAGTCATTTCAATCCCTCGTAATTAGCCCGCTGAGAAGGGGCTATATCATAACACAATCAGTTTGGATATATCGGCATCAATTACCAATTATAACTTGACAATAAAATCGCCAAGTGTCCGCATGAAGATCCCAAAACACACACACCCCACAAACACGCTCACACCAATCAATTCGCTTTTAGCGGTCTCTCTCCGACTATTTTTAGTTGCACTTGCTTTCCTTCTTTCTTGTTGTTGCAATTTTTTTTACTTTGCTCAATATTAGTGTCAAGGTGCAGCCAGTGCATAGAGAAAGAGAGATGGAAATAGAGTCTGAGACAAAGAGAGGGCGACCGCGGAGCCAAAAGAAGAAGACACAAAAATGAAGAATCAAGAAAGGTGAGGGGAAAAGTAGCTCGACAATGCGATACCCTAGCAAAATATATATAGATATAGATTTTTTTATAATAGAAAATGTTTTGAATCACATCATCCTATCCGAGATTGATCATACTTTTTCTTTTAATTATTTAAAATTTTCTTTACATTATACCTTCTATAAGTCTAGTGCTCCCTTATACTCTTTGAGTAATGGGTACCATATAAGAAACCAAGGGAACGGAGAGTGCAAGAGGGCGGCGCCGACATCGCGAGAAAGCAACACACGAAAAGGTGGCTATCAAAATATAATAACAACAAAAGCAAAACTCAGCAACAACAACGGCAACAATAAGAGAAGAAGAGAAGAGAACCCCCTCAACGGGTGCTGGCGAATTAGGGGGTGCCCGCCCGTCACCCGAGTGGGTTGGCTCCTTCAAGACTTGTCACATCGAACAGAAAGAAATTGAATTTATGTCTTGGCTGGGTTGCCTTCAATGACAATTAGGCTGCTATACGCTCGCAGAGTAGTCGGGGCCTATATATGCCATAGTATAGTATGTTGCCTGAAAAGCTGAAAGGTAACACAGGTAACGGCAGAGGTATAGGTATAGGTCGTTGGAATAGGTAATGCCAAAAAGCGTAACGACGGAGGAGCCGTGGCGCGTGTTTCGCTTGGTAAGGTAAGGTAAATCGCGTTAGCAACAACACACAGCAGAAACCAGAAAAACAACAAGGATACGCAGGACTCGGCTTTCTGGTTTTCTGGTTTCAGCTTTCAGGTTTCAGGCGACCCACATTACTTAAATTACGAACTACACGCAAAGTCGCCGAAAGCCCACACACAACTGGGAAAAGTCACACACGCTGGTTAGTCATTCCTCTGGCAGTCAGTCAGTAAGTCAGTTTGTCAGTTTGTCAATTTGTCAGTTCGCCACTCCGTCAGTCGTTCCTCCTGTCAGTCAATCATTAGCCAAAATGCCTTATGAGTCAGCCAGTATGTGAGCTACACTTGGCCAAATCTATAGGTCCTGCTTTAAGGATGTGGCCGATTTGGATTATTGTTTGATATTTAAATTATTAACTGCATTTATTAAAGCCTTTTTGTTTTACTTAGTAGAGATTTGCTAAAGGATAAAATAAATATAAGATCAATAAAAAACTGTACCTTTCAGATAATAATAGAATGCATTAAGCCATTTCAAAGCTCTACATTAATTCTATACAATTTTAAAGTCTCGTTTGCTTCTAAGTTCTTTAATTTCTTTAGTAAAATTCCTTGTTTAAAAATGTTTATATTTTATTTTCATAAGCTTTGAAGTTTTTCCAAAGTGCAAAGTCCTTGCCGAACGTTGCGTGCCTTTGGGTGGAGCCTCCGAGGAAAAAGAGTAGATGGAAAGCAGTAGGATATGTCCGCGGAAGGGGAGGAAGACATGTTGCATATTTCTGGGCGTGTTGGCTGCTAGACAAAAATGTCGTTTTCAACGAAATTCCTGGCATTCCAATGCCGTGTTAAGGACAGACATTGAAACCGAGGCATTCGTCTGACCGCAGTAATGAGATGAAAAACACCAGAATATACTCAGCAGCAACGAATTTGTTTTTACAAAAAACACAATAAAATTCAATTCAGTGTGAAGCGTCGGCGGGTGTTCCTTGTTTTTTGGCTTGTTGAATACCTAAATATATTCGCACACACATGGTATATTTTTGGTGGGTTTTGCTTTGGTCTCTAGCTTCGCATTTTTGCATTTTCCCCTGTGCGCTGCTTTGGTTTATTTTTAAAACATTTTCGCAAAAGCGTGTGAAAGTTCTGTAGCCTTACATTGTCTGCCTAAGAAATGTCTGATAAGAATATTGGGGTGATCGTGAGATAATTTATGATCATGATCTCCTTTACACTAGACGACCTTCCGAATAAATGGTATATAATTCCAAAACCCACATTTAAGCGAGAACATATGTGTAAAATTTTGTCGTAATTACTGGGAGGAGATGCAATGCGATTTCGCATTTACATCACATTGCCCCAAATGCGGGCACTAACGCTATTTTTATTTTTATTTAGTTTCATTTTATCTAAGCGCACCATTTTCACGCGCATACGCCCGGCAATAATCTACTACATAAATAAATAAAAATAGTTCATTGAGTTCGAAAGACAAACACGATTTTTACAGCCTTAGCCATTCGTCGGCTCGTACATGTGTCCGTCGGATGTGAGCAGGCGGCGGCGGCGGCCAAGAGGCGTGTAAATATGGGCCGGTATAGGAAGTGCAGGAATTATTTATTAATGAATCGCCATGGGAAAACGCGAGTGCACAAATGAGTGATGGATGGGAGGCGGTTGAGTTCCAACAGGATGAATAATTGAAAAATGTTTGGTTAGAGGTATTTTGGGGCAAAAATATTTACTAGAAATAAATTGAAATTAGTTTGGTTTCCGGTATCAGAATTAATTCAAAATGTACTCTAGTTGTCTTTGCTTATTTATAAGTTAAATCCCTAAATGCTTATCCACATTTAGTTTTAGTTTCTTTACCGCGCATAAGCCTGCTTTGTGGATCACAGCGGGGATTCCCGCCTTTACCTTCGTTTTGAAACAAACTTTATCTTTGCCCGACCTCTTTAAGTTTACCAGATCCCATTATAAATTTTCCCAAGACCGCTGCCTGTCGCTGGCGCGCTTTACCCAAGTTTCCATAAGTTTTCACCGCCCGGAAAGTGTTTTCCCGACTAACTGCTTGGCAAATTGCTGCCACTTATATAAGCTCGACCAACGTTTACTCTCATGAAATACAAAATATGCAGCATATACAAAATACACAAAAATATTCCAAACAAAAACAAAGTGCTGACCAAAAATTGTGGCGCCAAATGAGCAGCGGAAATAAAAGAAAAACCATTGGAAAACTTTAGCATACATCGCAGGGCAGTTACGACTTCAAAGTAAACACAACAATCGTAAAAGAAGAGTGCGAATGTGGAGGGGAAAACGTGAAATAGGTATAAAAAGGCAGAGCGAAATAAAGCGAATCACATGGCGAAACATAAAGCGTCAGAAGTTGGCCAAATAAGGCGATGAAACGCGAAAAGAGGGGTGTAATTTCAAAGGACCCCAACACCAGCAAACCAGCGCACTAAAATCAAAAGGAAAGCAACGGAAAACAACAAAAAAAATATACATTTCAAAGTGTCGTTCGTCGTCGGCGGTTCGTTCGTGTTCGTGTTCGAGGTCCTGCGTGCGTGTGTGTGTGTGTCCTTGCAACTTTCGGTTAAGCCCCTCACGCTCACTCCCACTCTCAACCCCTCTCACTCGCAGCTTGGTCCTTTATTTTAGCCAGCGGCAATTGCACATAAGTTGCAACAAGCCAAGTAACAACAGGAGGCGAAAGCAACATAGAAAAAAACCAAAACAACGGCCTGAAAGGCGTTGCCAGATGCTTGTTGGCCAACAGCAACAAAACAACAGCTACAACAACGAGAACCACAAACAACAAATCGCCTAAAGGGCCAAATGAACGTTACAGCTAGTCCGTCTGTTGCCCGTTAGGTGGCGCCGCACCAGCCGCTGAACAACTGCCACGCTTCTCGTCCTGCCGCTGGAAATCCTGTCGCTAATTAGGTAAGTCGCCCAGCCCGGCCTCGTGCACTTTGCCTTTGGTCAAAGCGGGTGCTGTCCACGAGCAGCACATTATTTCATTTCGTTGCCGGGTCGTAATTATGGCAATTTGCGTCGTCGTAGTCGTCAGCCTACAAGTCAAGTGCGGCAAAATATTGCTCATACGCCACGTGGTCATGCTGCAGGTTAGACTTACATTTTTTTTGGATTTCTTGTTGCAAGAGAATGTGTTGTTGTGTTGAATCGTATTTTCTTTTCTAAATGCATATCCAGTTTTAGATTAAAACTAAGATTTAATTTTTATACCCTTGCTGGTATACTAATTTTAGTTAGAAGCTTGCAACGCAGCGAAAGACACATTTCCGAGCCTATAAATTGTTTATATTCTTGATCAGCATCAACAGCCGAGACAGACTTACGCAAACTTTATATATTAAGCTCTTGACGACCGAGATGGGTAAAAAACCAATAATAACCAAAAGTAATTTATATTCGTATTCCTTATTAAGATCGTAATTAAATAAAAAAAATAGATATATCTTAATATTTCACCGAATTTAAAGTTGTCAAAAAGTAATACAAACTTTAATGTTTCCTAAATATGTAGACTTTTTTAGCCTTAAAAGCGTCGGCTTTGCGAAGTAAGCTTCCTTATTTGTTTTCATTTTATTACACAGTGCAACACATTAAAAAATAACCAATGTACACTATGTTCCCGTGATAGTACATAAAAAAATAAAAGATTCGTGTCTCTCCGTTTTTCACCTACACGTGCAACTTTTTTTTAATGTATCTACAAGTTTTTCTCTAAAAAAAAGATTTTTTCGGAAAAATTATCATTTAATTAGAGCTCATATTTTGAAAACCGTTAGGAATTTTGAATTTCTCTTTAAAACAAACTTGTAGCTCTTGTCACGGCCAACAAAATATATATACACAAAATCGAAGTAAAATTTCATCTTCAAGGTCAAAATCACAAAAATGCCGAAAAAAGTTTACTTTTTTCCGCTGTTTAGGTCAGTATGTGCAAATTCGAGCAAAAATGTATCTAAGATCTTAATAAACAATTTTCCAGTGCATACCAACTTCATACGAATGATTCTTAATACTGTTCACCCAAAAGTAAAAAATTACACGAAAGATTTTGAATTTAATTTGTTTGCTTATTTCCAATTGAGGCGCAGATACTAAGCTATCCATTACAAAAACAGTATGTATGTCTATGTTAAATGTATATGTTGTCTATATAAGCTATATTTAGTATGCTGATGCCTTTGGACTTGAAACTCGCGCGATCTTTAGGTGTGGTTCCAAATCGTCGTCCGAATCGTCCGAATTTGACTCCGATCCACAACTTACAGGCTCGTTGCTTTCAGACTGTCCTCCATCATCAGCTTTTTCTTCTCCAGTTCCTTCATTTACATCATATAGTGTGATCTTGTGACTCCACCAACACACCTGAAATGAATTTAAAAACTTATTAAAAAAGGAGTGCAAAACAATGCATAAATAAAATTTATATTACCTCTGCAAGCAATGCTTCCAGTGTTTTGCCTTTGTAGCGTTTTTTGATTGGCATTGTCGTTTGATGGAACCGTTCCCCTTGTTCATCGGATTCCATTGGAATTTCTTTGATGAATAAAATAGTACAGCATTTCCTTCACCCATTCTCTCGCTTCCGGTTCCGCGTCTCGATCCCCTCCCAAAACTTTCCTGCATACACGTTTCAGGTAAAACCATGCCATAGAATGATTTTCGTCAAGCGATGATTCAAAAATCGTCTTGAATAACTTTCTAATTTCAGGGTCGTGCGGGCCCTATTTATGCACATAAGTCCTGCAGAGCTTTCAGGAGCTTCTATGCACGTTTGTTTGCTTCAGTTTGGAAAAGTTTGCACCTATTGACCTAAACAGCGGAAAAAAGTAAACTTTTTTCGGCATTTTTTAGCTTGAAAATTAAATTTTTTTCTATTTTATGTATATATATTGTTGGCCGTGACAAGAGCTACAACTTTGCTTCAAAATTCCAATGGTTTTCAAAATATGAGCCAAATAAAATGATACTTTTTCCGAATAATCTTTTTTTTAGCGAAAATCTTGTAGGTACGTTAAAAAAAGTTGCACGTGTAGGTGGAAAACGAAGAGACACGTATCTCTTTTTTTTTGATGTACTATCACGGGAACATAGTGTACAATGGTTATTTTTCCATGGCTTCAAAAATTACACACAGTGTTATCATCGTCGTCGTTTGCTCGTTGTTTCCGTTTGTTGTTTCTGGTAATTTTCCTTGACCAACGTTTCTGCTCGGCGTCTTTAATCGTCGTCTTAGCTCGGTAATCTTACTCGTCGTCTAAGCATCTCGCCTCTCCTTCTCCCGATCATTGCTAGCTCCATGATCCATTACTCCTTCTCTCGTGTTTATGGAGTGTAGTCTAATATCTAGTTTAGTTCTGGATATTTACACCCCAAAATGTATATTTAATTCCAAGCCCTGCAATCAATTTATATCTGGAAAATCTACGTTAAATACTTTAAAGCATATAAAGTGCAGCAAATGCTAACAAAAAAGGCATTCATTAAGTCCTGTTTCCATCTAAAAGCATTATATCCTCGCACCTCTTGCTTGCTCGCAGCAAAAAAAATTGAACGATGCTGGCGAAACGAAAAAGAAAGAAAAATTACATTAAAACCGATTTCTCTTCATTTTGGATCAACCGCGTTGCGCTAAATTGAATTTCCTGGTTAAACTGCAGTACTGGCGGGCTTGGGGAGTCGAGGGGCTATATATAATCATACACGCAGGTGAAATGACGCTGCAATGTTTGGCTTTCATTTCGCGTTGAATGCTGAATAGAATCATCCTTTGCATTATGGCTGCATGATAAATTGCATTCAATGATTGTCAATTTGGTGTCCCCGATATGTAGTGTAGCTGGGCTCCTCCATATTTCTCGATTTATTTCGCGGTCTCTTTTATTTCATCTGGCTGCCCTGTACTTAAGCTGTGCCTTCATGGGTATCAATTAGTTGGTATTCCATTCGGTTCCATTTGGTTATGTGCATTTTTTGCATACGTTATTTTGATTATTTTTTTAACTGATGCATAAATTCTGGTAGATTGTGTCCCGAAATTGTAGGCATTCCTTTTTTGTCAAACACATACGAAATCGGGTTTATTAAAGAGTGAAAATTGGCTACCAGGAAAATAAGAAAATAGTGAGCTCAGAATCACGAAAATTTCTAGTTCCAGCGAATAGTTTATGAGCGGGATTCCATTTATATTTTACACATTGCTTGCTTTTGCAAAGACCAAAGTGTACCGTGTACACGCTGGCGTATGCGTAATATCTCTGGGAACCACGCTACAACAAGGTGGTATGCTAGGCATTCGTGTTTTGGCTGTAAAATTCTGACCTACATACACACAGGTGAACTGAAAGCCGAAAGCACTAAGCGCTCTTGCTGAGTCTGGGGAAAATCCAAAGCGGAGGCGGCAGTGGCTGCGGCCAAATGAAAAATCAACACAGCAAAGAGAATGAAAAGGCCAGCAGGCAAATAAGACGATGAGATTCGGAGGGGGGCTAACTGGCGTAACTCCTTGCCGGGGATCAGGCCAACAATCGAATGGCCCAAAGGCAGCTCCAACTGGTTTGGCCTTTCCCCAGCTCGACAGAGAGCGACTCTATGCCGCCGCCCCTGACTATACCCTTCCTTTCAGCTTTTGCGCCGGGGCTATCCTTTTGTTGTCATAACTGGACGAGCAGGACGAACATATGAATGGCATATTGGCTAGTTTTAAGTTAGGATCTGGCGTTTTATACAAGGAAAACTAAATTTACCATTAATTTTAAATAAAGTTTCTGAGGATTTTTATTGTTAATTTCGATATAACTCAATACTTGATGTATTCTGAGGATAAATGTCTTCGTAATAATTAAGTGCCATCACTAGACACTCATTGTATGTGTAAGCTGCGGGGCTAAAAGAAAACCCGGGGCTTATCCTGTTGGCAGGACTATCGGCCACCTTATTGGCCATGCTGTGGCAGCTGCATGTGTTATCCTTTTTATATTTGGACCGGCCACAACGGCAGCAGGAAAACTGCACTTGTCCAACAACTATCCGCCGCTTTCTTGACGTTCCCCATGCTTCCTCCCACCCTTTTGTGTGCACTCAATTTAGCCATTTCTTGCAATTCGGCGCTTTTCTTTCGGTCCAGAGGGGAAAGCAGAGGCAGAAGCTGCGGCGAGTTGCCCCCCGGAACAAATTTAATCTATTCTGAAAGTTTTCCATGTGCGCCAAGGGAGTGCCTGCAAGTGTTCGTCGGTTTCCCAGCTTTGGGCTGCGGGCTTTTCGGGTATTCCGTCTTGCCGAACTGGCTGCCAGAAGATGTGACAGCAACTAATTAAGTCAGTCGGGAAATTGCACTCGACATTTCCCGAGGTGAGCGACGCGAAAGGTGTCGGCTGAAGTGGAGCAACGGAGTGGAGATTTTTGCACCTGAAAAATGTTTACTTTTATTTGGCAAATGAAACACTTTATTTAATTGGAGGAGGGAAAGGAAAATAGATTCTGGTATAATAAAGTTACATCTAATTGTTATTTATAATTCCCTTTTGAAATCAGACAGTATACTTCTTTTATATCCACAGACCTTCCTCCTGCATCCCCGATCCGATTTCGTTCCGTGTGTGCTCACCTTTGTAGCCAAATTCAAACTTCAATTCATTGGTGTGCGAATCCGATTCCGGGTTTCTCCCGACGCATTACGTATACGTTCCTGTGGTTTAGTGTCAAATTATCAGCTACTTATTATTATTGCCGTTATTAGATCCGCGGTCCCCCGCGCGAGCGTCATAGCCCCAATCAATGTCAGCTGTTGTCATTGTTAGCATTTTACTCTGCACTTCCTTTTTTATTATATTCGTTTTTTTCCCGCTTATGTAAGCCCTCTGGAACGCAGACAAAAGCCTGCCAAATAGCGCAAAATGTGCGCCAATTTAGTTGTCATTTAATTTGATGGCACAGCCGATTTGGCAGGCAAAACGGCAGTGGAGGATTACGCCAGAGCAATGGTGGCCACGTCATGAATGACTGCCCACCGCTAGGCGGAGGAAATTGCTGAGGAAAGCGGTAGCTCACAGGACCGAAAGGAGGCCCCACCACCGAAGGTTGTGTTGGGAGGCAGCAGAACGAAAATAAAAGTGACCGGCAATAAAATGCTAAAAGGAGCATGCAAGTACATACATATATGCATACATGGAAGGACATGGATGGAAATAAAGTCCACAGTCAAACTAGAATAGGTCGAACTGAGGTTGATTAATGTAAATATCATTATATGAAATCAAGAATAGAAGCTATAAAGAAAGTAGTTGTTAATGATCTTAATAATACACAATGACTTGAAGGTGATTGTATTGGATTGGATTGTATTGTATTTGTCATGTTTTCTATATTAAAGAAGGATTATTGTCAATATCTCTATCTTAATTATAAATAACAAGATTATGTCTTGGCGTATATAAATAATGAGTCATGTTTAGTCATAAAACTATCATTATGTTGTCATTTATCCCTTTCTTTGTAATTTTAAATTTAAAGAAAATTTTATACTAAACTGTGAGTTAAAGTAAAACAATTTAAAAATACTAATGAATCATTACCTTATTTAATTATATTTGCCAAGACAAAAGACGGCTGTTTGAAGTAAAAATAAAACCCATAACTCTCCCAACAAACTTATTATTATTGCTCCAACTCCCCATAAATTAACTAAAGAGCCACAGAGACTAGACTGTATATATAAAACCTCAATCTTCAAACGCTGTCATTTTACTTAAAAGGGTATTCCAGTGTGTTGCGTGTCATTCACGAATATGGTGTGCCTAGAAGCAAACACTATGCCTAAGGTCGCGGCCGGGAGACATAGAAATAGAGAGACGGAGATGGACACTAACACTCAGAATGTTCGCAAATAATGCAGACCATTACATTAATGACTGCGGCAAAAAAGTCGAAAAAGCGCCAAAAAACGTCCACCGGGCAGACAAAAAAAAAAAACACACACACATACACCCTAAAAACAGGGAAAAACAATGAATACGAACCAGCCAAAGAAGAAAAGCCAGCGAGAAAATCGAAACTTTATGAGGTCATTTTAATTATTTATGTGTGCGTGTGGCTAAGGCCAGTCCAGAAGCACCGAACTAGACTTTGGCCAAGGTTACGGCTCCGCTCGGAAAGGACCTCCGCTTGAGATTCCATTTTATTTTTACAATTATGTTTGCCGAGAACTCTTTAAGCGGCTTACGAATGTGGAGGAGCTCATATTTCATGGTTTCCGAATTGACCCAGATATCGGGACATATCGAGTGGGCTGCCTCATTTGGCCCCGAAACTATGGCCGGAATCTGGGCTTTTGTTGTGCGTGCCTGGAAACTTTGATTTCTGCTTTTCTAAATTCGGATTTATGTCTTGTCCTTAGCTCAGCGCCTAGGACTTGGTCCGAGATTTATGAGCTGCTATGTGGGAGTTCCCCCTTTAGCTTGGCACGCGCTCAGCTGGCACTGACGCTCGCATCGATGCAAATTCCAGCCAACTCATAAGTAAATTAAGTTAAATTCAGAGCTGCTCTGGGTAAACAGTGCGGAAAATTGCGTATACGCCACGAGTGCCGCTTAACGACTTGACAAATGCCAACGACAATGTCTCAATTTTTGTACGCGGCAGCTACGTCGTATATATATATACTCAGATATATATGCATGGCGGTATTCAAAAGCAATTTCCTCGCTTTATCTAGAAGTTATTTTAATGCAGACAAAATCCATTTTGTGTGCTCACCGAGATGTTACCAACTTTTTCGTCGTCGGCATGTACAGCATCCCTCTTGCCGTCTGCATACATTAGCCGATTTTTGGCTGCTTTTCAGCCACATTATTCTGTTTTGTTGGCCATAAAACGAGTATGTGCAAACTGTGTGGCTGTCCATAAAGCCTTGGCAATAAATTCGGCTTCATTAGCTCTGCAGACAGCAAAAACAACTCGACGCAAAACAAGGTTTGATAACTCGGAGTGGAAAATATTTATAAAATACTTTAAAATTATATTTAAAGAGAATAAAATATGCATTTTGATGGGCTGAACCTTCTACAAAATTGCAATACTTTTCTGTAAAAATACGTTACACTATTTCCGTGCAATATGAGCTATAACATAAATAAGGTAAAAATCCTTATTTCTCCCACAGAAATTAAGCACACATTTTGGCACGCATCCGTTGCTAAAGCCATAATTGCGTAATTCGGGTCTAGTTTCCTGATCCTTTCGTCTTGGTGCCAAAACTACGAAAAATTAGTCAAATTAACCCAAATACAAAGTTAGTCCAGTTTTGGGCGCGTGCAAACTTAACATCATTAATACTAATCTGCTGCTGGGGAAAACCCAAAATGGAGCCGAGTGGAAAATGAAAATGGAACCGTGTCAAAGTCTGAGAAAGTAACGGGATTGTTACATTCTAGCTTTGTGTTGATTATGTAACATAATTGACGACAATATTTCCCCATAGGGTTGCAAGAAAAATGCTAATGAAAAAATAAGAAAACCATGGCCCGGACGAAAGGCAAACATGGCCAACAACATGGCTGACTCATGGCGACTTCGTATTAGCGGGGCGGAAATGCCAGGACATCCGGTGCGGTGGCCAAGCCTTCAAACGCACCACGGCCACTATTACGACCGCCCCCAAAGGGATTTGACACAAAGAACAAAATTTACCATTTTTAAAACAACCAATTAAGGTTGAATCTATTTTCTTATAACTTATATATGTGTATTATATATTTTAATAGTAAGATGTATGATTCAAATTAAAGCTTATCTTTTACATTTTCTTACCTTATTAGTACTTATTTATCTCAGTGTAAGAGTGTGATGGAAAGATGGGAAAGCGAACGGCTCACTGCCAGTTACTTTCCTTTGTGACTGAGCGCCCATTCCCAGTAAACTTTCCACGAGAGTTTCGCTGTCTCTTCCTGAACCCGCCTCCTTTTCGACACTCCCCGCAGATCCTTTGGCTCCTGGGTGAAGTGGCGAGTGCAAGTGAATAATGGCCGTCTTGGCTGCAGTCAAGTCGGGCATATGGCTCACAAGCAATCAGTGTCAGTGGCAGTGCCACGGGCTAAAACGAGAAACAGAAATAAAACAGAGCCGCAGCCGGAGCCAGAGCCGGAACCGTAGCCAGAAACAGGTCCTGCAAGCGAGCCAAGTTTATTTGCAGGTATGGAAAGGTCATAAACCAAATCAGAAAACTTACGGAATGCACCGACAAAAATAAGAAAATAATGCCGAAGAATATATTTAACATGAATATTAAAATAGTAAACTAAAAAATAGATTTTGAAACAGAAATCAAGTCGAAACTGTATTCAACATGTTGCAGAACAAATCGTATTTTTTCAAGTATTATTTTAAAAGTTTTTATTCTGCTTTAATTTTTTGTGTGTGATCTTGGGTGGAATGCATTGGATTGGCCCCTCCGCCGCTCGTTGCGCTTTCAGTTAGCTCGCTGTCCAGCTCAGTGGAGCGGTTGGTCAAACAGAAATTGATTTGTTGTGTTTGCCTTGTGCTGCTATATCTATATATGCCCATACCTACAAATATATATATATATATATATTTGCTAGATATTTGTATGCTGCTTTTTCCTTTGCCAAATCCAAGCACGACACCGATCAGCATAGAATGGAGACGTATATACACCTGACACTGTATGAGTTTTCCAATAAAGACATATCAAATCCTCAGAGTTTCAAATAAGCTAAAACACGCAAATCCAGTGAAGTGAAATGGAAATACGGAGGCTTTAGATGGATATACGAAGCAGTTGGAAATGACTTTGTTCTGCAGCATTTATGAATTCATTAAAGGGCCTTGGCAGCTTAAATCGAATGAATATTAAAAAAATATGTATTGTTTGAGTATGTCATGAGTCAAATGTTTTACTTTACAAAAACAGGAATGGATTTAATTTTAATCTTTTCCCATTTAAAGCGTGTTCTTTCGGTGAAGCTATGCAGAAAGCATCTTTTAATACTAAATCCATCAAAAATTGAATTAATAGGAAAAAAAACAAATACCAACACTTCAACAAATCTTGTCAATTCTAAAATTATGCCAACTCTCCCATTTTTAATAAGTTCAATTACTGCAAAAGACGTATTTCCACTTCCCTGACTACGAGTTCTTTGCCCTTGGGGCCCAACACCAAACATCTACAAAAATAGTAAAAAAAAAAATTGTGAAACCATGGCAGAAGGATGCAAAACTTTCGCCTTTCGCGCTCAACGTAAATTATGCAAAACTTTCACCCTTGGCCGTCACATAACAAGGCAGGCAGGCATCACATGTCACGGCTCAAATGAGTTACCCTGCCCTCGGCTTTTTTTATGTCGGTGCAAAGGAAATTTGCGTGAAAAAATAAGTTTCGAGTGCAGGGAAAATATGCGGGAAATGATAAAGGGAGTGGTGAGCGGGAGTTGCATTTTACAGCCACTTTGGCAGGCGACACGTTGACAAGTTGAATGGCGGCGTTTATTGAAATATGGCCCCGAGCCCGTATTGACTCAAATATGATATATGCACCTTTAATCTTGGTTTTGGCATGTGCGAAAATCGGGGCAGAAAACCAAAAGTCTCGGCAGCAGGTACAAAGTCAAACTCATTGAGCATTCAGGGCGGGAAATGGGAAACCGTGTCATCTGCAGAGCGTTGAAAACCAAGCCGTGCCTTCAATACAACAAATTTCGTTTACATCTCAACACCACGAGCGTGTGTGTGTGTGTGTGTGATAGCAGGATTATTATGCAGGACTTCAGCAGCAGGAAACTCAAATATGCTCTCTGTAGCTCTGGGCATCCTAACTCATGCCCCTGTTTTCTGCCCCTATTTTCCTTGCCACATGCTGTGCAACAATTTTTGCTGCGTACAAGGAAAATGCTGTATGGTAATAAGTTAGTGCAAGACATACACGTCCCCCCATGTATGCGAATATCTTAAAGATTTCCCGACTTCATTCTTATTCCCACTTTGATGTTGCACTTACCGGGTTGCGCACTCAGCATTCGAGCGAGGATTTCATGTCGTCTTTAGAAAATCTAGAAAGGAACTGGGTCGGATTTCTTTTATTATTTATACAATGTATAGTATATAAGTCAAAGATAAATAAGAACAGGGTATTTAAGCGCTTGGTTTCGGTTGGAATCTGCAAATATGTTGAAAGGTATTGCAGTTAGAAAACATTTATTCAAATTAAAATGAAATTCGATTTTTTCCGTTAATCAACTTTCAACGTACTGTAACTATTAATTCGATTTCTCATTTATCTTTTCTACGTGCATTTTAATGTCAATACAGCGAAATTTGCCCATCGCATTTTCATAATCGTTAAATGCAACACAATTACATTTAATTATTTTATTATGTAAACATTTCGGTGCACCAGTCCACGGCGGACACCCGGTGGAAAGCCCATTTAATTGATATAAACATTGCTGTTTAATTGCCTTAAATGCCAAATGAACCGGTTGACTTTATTACCAAACAGTTTGACGTGTCCCTTTGTCTTTTTACGGTTTGATTCGCGGCTGTTTTTTAATTAAAATTCAATCAGGGTGGACCCTAGAAAATGTTGGAGAATGTAAAATATTTGCAGTAAACTGAAAAGCGGAATGCGGTTAGTGCCGAGTTGATTAAATCGTACGGTTGATGGTAGGGATAAGTTGGGAGTTGCAAGAAAATAAATAGTTAATAGTCATACGTTTCAGAGGCTTGCCCAAAGTATGATTCGTGATCAGGGCACTGGGCCGTGTGACCCACATCAAAGGACCGGGGCCAGATCGTGCGTCATTTTGAGCATTAAAATTAATCCGTGGACACGCAAGGATAATCGCTTGGATGACACGATTTTTTTTCTAGCATAGCCAGCACCTGCTAACGAAACTATGGCCGGGGATTTCGAGATGCGAAAGCGTGACTAAGAGGTCCCCTGAAACGAGTGCACGAGTTACGTATACGCCGTGTTGGACGCGGTCCCATCATCCACATTGCTTCACATTTTTTTGTTGCGTTCCTTGTTTTTTGTGGCAAATTGACTGCAGTCGCCGCAAATTTCAATTTTCAACGCCATAATTGGCCATCTAATTATAGTTGCATACTGGCACACGAGGCCTGCCTGGGCATTAAAAGTAATCGCCTTTTATGAATAATATCCCTGGGCCCAGGGCTCGGCCCTATACGCTATTGAAATGCTAATCATAGCAATGTCTTTTGTGTATATATCCACATAACATTTTCTCGTTCGTTTTCTTAATTCCTCGGGTAACTCGTGCGAGTTTGTTTTTCACTTGAGTTTTGGGGGAGAGAGAAAAAAAAAACATAATAAATAAAAGGAAAAGTCTGTGTGAGAGTGTGGCAAGTGTGAAAGCTGAGCTTTGCTACCAAAAGGAGGGGTCACCCGACTACGTCACGCATGTCCTTGCACGGAAATGTGAAAACTTTTTGCAGATTTCTCCTCTGCTTTCCGCCAGTCTGCTAGTTTTTTGTGCAAACAAAGGTTGTGCATAAAACTAATTAACTTTGCTATTTGCCGACTGCAAGGAGAAGGCTTCTGCTCCTGCTGAATTTATTATTTGGTCCGAGTAATCAGATTAGAAATCCAACAAATGGATCAAGTGGATGCCAGATGGGAAATCTATGCGGATCTAGTTGACTATTCAAGTTAGCTTATCTAAAAATAAACAGGTAAAAAACAGGTCTACAAATTCATGGTAGAATTGTCTTGCTTATACAAAGAACATCGGATTGTTGTTCATGAAAGCCGCAACAATCTTCCTCTTGTTATATTCCTTGTTCAGGTCATGGAACCGATCAGCGCTACAACAACAAAACAATTACTAAGCTTCTGAAGACGAAAATAAAACCGTGACTCACCCCGAGAGATAGTGACGTCCACGGGCAGCCACCAGGTGGGCAAGGTAGGCCGGCGCTGGATACGAGACCGATCGAGTGCAGCGCGGAAACATGTGACAGAGGTTGAAGGTTAGCTGCTGCAAGAGGTCGATATCAAGTCTGCCCGTGTTCTCAATTACATTGTAACGCGTCGGCTTGGCCGTGCCCTGGATGGCCTGGTGGCTGACCATGAAGAACTGCACTTCGTTCGGATGGACGATGGTGCGGTCCACCACAGTGCCGGGGCTCACGTTGTTGAACTTGTTGAAGGGCATTGGCGCGCCCACGGGAAAGAATCGAGTATGGTGGCGCTTCACCACAATAATGCAGCAAATTTTCGGCTTAATGCCGATCTGTAAGTAGCGAACGATTTAAACAAAAACCTCTTACCCCTAAAGTACCGGTCATAAGGGTGTATTGAGGATTGACATCACATACCTGTCGGCAGGCGGATTCTATGCCCCTAAGCTCCTCGTTCTTGATTTTCGGAAACTGGCCGTCACTCACACCATCGCGATAGTAGACAATGTGGTCAGGATACTCGTTGTGGTACTTCTGGTAGACGCGCAAATGTTCCAGCGTGATCGATCCCATATCCTCGATCTCCTCCAGGGTCGAGCGCTGCAGGCGATACTGCATGTTGTAGGCACCGCCAAAGTAATCATGCGAGGCGGCCACGCCCACCACGCTGGGAATTTCGCGTTGGTCCGGAGACGGATGGCTCACGTCGGCGCCCAGGAACATGGCATTCTTGAGCATCGGCTGACGGGGATCTTCTTTTAACTTGTGGTTCAGGCCATTCAGCTTTGAATTGACCTTCAGCAGGATGTTGCCAAGGGTCTGGGGATTGAGCTTGCGCTCTACGGTAAACTGCTTGATGCACTGCGTCAGAATGCCGTGCTGCAGTTCGGCCTTCTGCTTAATGGTGCTGTACGTGACTCCAAATTGCGGCATGATCACAAAGGCCAGATCGCACTGGCCACGAAGATCGGCGAAGCACTGGTCGAGGTTTCGCTCGTCCCTATAGGGCCGTATCTCAGACCTTTTGTCCAGGCTTAGGTCCAAGGTCTTGCTCTGGGCAAGCACTTTCTGCTCAAAATCGGCCACTTGATTGTAAGGCATCTTGCGACCGCGCGGCGAATCAAAGAACAGGACCGCCCACTTGTGCACGGTCTGCTTGGGCTTAAGGAAACGCATATTGTCCATGCGCCATGCGCCATTCCTAACCGTGCAACACTGTTTGCCCTGGTACTCCACCTGCGGCGGCACCAGAGTGCGGGTGTGCACCATAATGAAATCGTTGTCAATGCGAATGCCGAAACGGGCGATGGTCGGGTCCAGGTTGTGCTCAAAGAACTTGAGCAGCTCCATGATCTTGGCCTTGCGTTCATTGGTCGAGGTGGCGGCAAACTTTATTATGTTGGACACTTGAGTGGCTCCGTCCTTGCGCTGCAAAATATTTCTGCTTAAAAATGGCTGTCTGGAGTTGTGGCTACCTTACATTCAAGGCCTGTCCTCCCTCGATGTGGCATAGCTCAATGGGCACCATTATTTTCTTCATCGGAGGGCCAACGTGCAGGCAATGAAGCTGGGGAAACTTTAGCCTGTAGTTGCGAGACTTAAAATAGTCTGCAACAGTAAGGACTTTGTCCTCCAGCTGGAAAGTCTGCTTGCTGGCCGGGTCTCGCGAAAGCCCATTGACATGCCAGCAATGCGGCAAAGCGTCGAAACACTTCGGTGGCGTATAAATCACATACAGGTCCTTCAGGAACGACTCGATGGTGCTACGCGACTGGCTCAGATCGGTGCTCTGATTGATTTTCTGCCTCACCCCAAATCGTTCCAGGTACTCGAGCACCGACATGTCCATCGGAAAGGACTTGTGCGATATGTCCACATTCAAAAAGGGCCGATCGCCCAGCACGAAGGCCTGATAGAGGCCGACCAGAGCCTCATAGCCATCCTCCAGCTCCCGACGTTGACCCGGCGCGGACATCTTGAAGAAGGAGCGTCCAGCCCGGATGGCCTTGTTGTGGCACGGAGCAGCCATCACTACCTCCAGGCACTGCATCGCCCGCATCGGTTTGTCGAAGATCCTCTCGGACATGTAGCTGCAACAAGATCGAATTGTAATAGCCAAAGTCGAGTAAAAGCTATCTGTACCGACCTTCGTAAACAGTTGAGATCGATCTCGAGGTCACAGGTCTCCTTGATTTCCACAGTATATCGAATGGCACGACCATATGTGTCCACGACCTGTAAGAAAGAAAGAGCGTTCTATTTATTTCTTCTCTGGATAGATTCATATTTAAACCGGTATAAACAACAAGTGGTCATTGTTTATTTGTCAAAGTAAACCCATTTTTATTGCCAAGATAAATACTTGTTCAATCCCAAATGAAACAATTCGCTCCGTACAAATGGATATGACGTAAATAAAAAATTTGACTTGACTTATACAGGAGATGCGCACAACTCGCTGCGCATAAGAATGATTAAAAGAATAAGGTTACAACACGTTTTAAATATTCCTTTACTTACAGTCACTTCCCCATTATTCGAGCTAGTGTCCAACCTGTCCACAGAGTAGCACAAGGCTCTGCCATCATAGGCAGCAATCGCTCCACCCAATTGATTGACGCGAAACTGCTCGAAAGCCCGTCTCCAGAACTTCTTAGGTCGCTCTGGTTCTATCTTGACGTCATATTGGAAGGCTTTTTGTGGCATTTTGTTCATGTTTATGTCCAAATAATTAACGGCCACTTGGCCGGGTTTCCCGATCGTGCCGCGTTTTATAATGCCAGTAGGGCGCGGTGGAAGCGGGCCAACATTTGGGGATCTTTGCTCCTGTGGTAGCTTCCCAGGCTGCTGCTGAGGTAGTCCTTTCGTTGGCTCTTGTTTCTGTTGCTGTTCCTGTGGACGTTGCAGCTGTTGTCCTTGTGGGCGCTGCAGCTGTTGTTCTTGTGGACGTTGCAGTTGCTGAGAACTCATTGGTTGATTGCTATTTGATCGGACTTGGCTACGATCCTGTTGACCACCCCATCCTTGGACTCCTTGTTGGACTCCTCGGGTCTTCTGCTGTTGGACTCCTTGGGTCTTCTGCTGTTGGGCTCCTTGGGTCCTCTGCTGATAACTTCCTGGCTGTTGGACTCCTTGGGTCTTCTGCTGTTGGACACTTTGGGTCCTCTGCTGATGAATTCCTTGCTGTTCTTGGGTCCTCTGGTGATGAATTCCGTGCAGTTGGCCTCCTTGGGTCCTCTGCTGTTGGACTCCTTGGGTCCTTTGCTGTTGGTCTCCTACTTTTTGCCATCCAGAAGAAGGAGAGATTGATGATGTCGAACTATGCAATGTTCGTAAAGTTTGTGGTTTTTCTATAGTCTTAGTTGGCTGGGCTACTTGGCGACAGCCCCACCCTTGAGTTCCTTGGTTCTTCTGCTGTTCTCCTCCGAACTTCCGCTGTTGTCCTCCGAACTCTTGCTTCGGGCGTCCAACACTCGGCCGTCCAACTAAATAACCAGAGATTGATGCAGTAATTTATTTTTTCCGTAGTCTTACCATTCTGATCTTTACGCTGATCGCCCCATCCTGGATTTTCTTTGTCCGTTTGTGACTGACCTTTGGGCTTCGGCTTACGGCCATCCACCTTCTCCCAGTCACTTGAGCCACCAGGGGTGTCTCCTTTATCAAAAGTCATACTGTATTTCGACATATTCTCGACTTATTTAAAAAAAAATTTATATATTTTTTAAATTTTCTTGGTTATTATTATTTGGGATTTTTTATTATCGTAAATTAGTTTTTTTTTTTATAGGAAAAGTTTGGGAACAGTTATTGCGAACTGAACTGACCAATGTCCCGATGAAAACTAAAATATAAACTTGATTGGGAAACTAGATTCAGAGAATTGTCACGAGGTATATATACCAGTGACAACTGATGAAAGTAAAGTAAAAGCGAACGGTTGCTGTTTACATACTATTTCTATGAGTCTTTGTTTGCAATGTCGAAGTTGAACAAAATCTTTTTTAAAATAGGTTCCCAGAAAGTCATGGTGAAATATGTTATACCCCAAAGAACTGCATGAAATACAAGTTGTTGATTTTCAAATAGGCGCCACTATCAAACCATTAGCCCCGTTGCCACAACTTTTCCGCTATTAATTTTATCCCCTGCAAGCAATTAGCGAAAATTATCTCCCACGCAGCCAAAACACATCGATGGCAAATGCAGAATAAATATTTTCGTAAATAGGCAAACGGCACACAATAGCCGCAAATATTTGGCACCGAAGATAAAATAAAAATGAGCAAAGAGGAGCATTAAAATAGTCCAAGCTGCGCTGAAAAATCGATATATGACCCTGTCGCCTCTTCGATTTTTGTAGGCCCGCAGATGTGGCCAAATAAAATTCTGGATAAACAAATTCAAACAGTTACAAAGCCAATTTAGATGCCCTCATCCGCTGCCGGCTATTTGGACGGCTTGATTGAGCCATGTCCGTTGGCCAAAGCCGCATAGCCGTATGCTCCTGCGAGGATTTTAATCATGCACGTATTTTGGAGCTTTTCCGCTTTTCCAGCCACGAACGCCATAAATATCCATCAATATGTGAGTGAGTGAGCGCTCTCTGAACTATGAACTCTGCTCTGCTCTGCCTCCCGGGGCGAATTGACTGTGAGAACAAAAACACAAAAAAGAAAATCCCATTAATATATTTATGCGGAGATAGGCCACATGGGAGTGTGCATATCGGCATCCCATCTGTGGCCCAACGAGTTGCAATGTTAATTGCACAAATGGCGGATTAGATTTTATCAACTTAAAGCGTGCAGTGTATGATTCTAATTTAATTGAATTACCACTATGTGTGGAATTCATTTATTTTCAAATCTGAACGATTCTCTGGGATTTTTTTTGTTCACTGTGTTTTTTTACAGAGCTTCTAACTGGCAATATTCGTTCTCTCGGACATATTTTAGGTTTTAGTATGTGTTTTCCCATAGATTACTTTATTTTAAGCTACAATCCATGAATTTCCCACCGATGCTGCATTATCTTAAATTCTAGAAATCACTGGCCTTACAACCCAGAATTTCTCGCAATAAGTTTTATTTATGAGAGGCAACCTCAAAGAAAATCCCAACAAAATTTTGTAATACCTTCCGACCCCAAACACCTTGACTAAGTCTGCTCTAGTTTCGCCCCTTCTCTCCCATTCACTTTGTCTATCTCAGTCTGGCTCAAAAACTTAACCCTATTCCCCGGGCCCAGTTCAAATAACCAGCGGCTCTGTGCCCCTACCCGACAACGAAAACAGCAAAAATATGTACAGAAAAGGGAAACAAACACGGAAAATGATGGTGGAAAAAAAGAACAAATTTAAAGGAGATGGAGAAGGAGGGTAAAAAGTGTTAACAAGCTGCGTATAAATTATTAATTAAGTCGCTCCACTCACCCCATCTGTGCAATTTGCTTTATTAAATGAAGTGCAGCTGAAACTATACTGCCTTTGTCCAGCCCACTGGGTATAAATTTATATTCCCTGGCATTTGACATAAATTTCATTTATATCCATGTGAATTGGTCTCTTGCAGAGGCCTAATTATTTAATCAATATATGCCCATAAATATTGCAAAGAGCTCTCAGGCAACGAAAAAGATATATGATTGCCTATATGTACACACACACTGTTGTGTTTGGGTGGCCCCAATTGGTTCAATTAGTGAAAGTAAAACAAAAGTTAAAGTTCCCACGATGCTAAATTGCAAGGTCTATTATAATTCAGGCCGGCGCCCCGCAATTACATTGGGGCAGGCGTCAAGGAATATAATTAAAGGTAAACGGCTAAGCAAGACAGGCGGGTCCTGAAAGCTTTTGCACCTGGCAGCGTTTCGAGGCTGTATTAAAGGAGCTCTATTAAGGATAAGGGATTCGAAACTGTATTTCTGAAACTTCTTATAGAAATAGGTCGCTTTTTGGGTATATATTTTGATTCTGTTAGTGGTACAAATGGAGCATATAATAAAAACCTCTGGCTCTTTGAAAAATATTGTGTATACAAAGTGTAATAAAATAACCCACTCCATCTGCTTTCTATCTCTCATTGCTAAGCTTATTTTCTCTGTACTAAACAGAACTGCGTTTCATGATATATATAAATTGATTCATTTAAATAAGTTGCTCACGACTTTAGTACACAACCACTCGGCAGTGCAAACAAATGGGTTGGCATTTCATGTGAAATGCTATCGGGCCAGCCTAAATCTTAAGCCTCTGTTGGGTCGAGGGCTCGTGGCAGGTTTGTAAATCGCTCTGTTGGGGTAAGGCTTTCACTATCTGTATACAATTATAACAAAAGCGCGACCTTTGCGCACATGTCTCTCAGTCCCAGCCAGTTTCTCCGCGTCTGACTCCAGCTCCTGGCTCGGGTCTACCTGGAAAAACGTTTCGAGGCAAAGCTTGGGCACTAAAAATGCGTGCGTGCCTTGGTATTTTTTTCTTTTATCGATTTGCATATCTAAATTTAGTCGGGCGACATATAATGCCAGGCCACACACAGCGTATGATCGCATGCATATAAACTTGTATTTATTATATATACCCAGCGGAGGCCAGGCAGCCTCAGCACACGCACTAATAAATATTGCATTGTGATACTGGGAATGGAGTCCATTCAGTCGAGGAGTCGTGGCCAGCGTAATTAAAGTTGCCACCATCAGAGCCTATGCTATGCCCATGCCCTGGGGCTACAATTAGATTTTGGTGTTGAGCATACAGTCAATACATAAAGAAAAAAATGGGGTTGCGATCGAAAGGATTAGGTCTATGTGTCTGTTATTGGTACATGAAAATGTTAAATATTAGCATCATATGGGGAGAATATCGATATATGTATATATGTCAGAATATCTTTGGTAATCTTAATCTTAATATCTTTATCTATCTTTACTTAATTTAATGTAATATTATTTGTATAAAGTAAAAAAAAATTTATTGTTCACTTTCTCTAAATAATTGCATATAAAGCAGTTTAAAAATAATGATACAAAGATTTCATGGAATAAAATTCCACTAAAGGTTTCTTAGTTCAACTAATTAAAATATTTACTTAGTTATCTATCATATGCTTTGCGGCTTTAAGATTTAATTTACAAGTTAAAAACTTAAATATAGAATGTTGAATTCCATTCTTATACAAAAAAGAAACCAAGTACTATTCTCAAGCCTAGATAGATTTCTTCGAGTGCCCCCCGTGAAAACACGACCACAGATTGGCCGGCAAATGCCTTGGTCACCTTGAAACAGCGCCTCAGGGAGACAGAAGGATGGAGGACAACACAGGACAGGTCGCGGCACAGACAGGGAGAAAGGGGCCATGATAAATGAGCTACGTTAACTCATGTGGCAAATGTGACATGTGCTCCGGCATTTTTATTCTTTGTGTACCTGGGCCCGTGTGTGTGCTGATTGCCGTGTGAGTCCGTGGAGAGACAAGCGCTAAAATTACCATATTACCCGGCCCCGAACCCGACCACGACCCCGACCCCGACCCGGGCCTGGAGCTCCTCCCCGGCTGTCTTGGCCCACTCGGACCATCCATTCAGGCGCACACAGCCTGATATCCTGTTTCGGAGCTCTGAGACCAGAAGGCTAATAGCTCGGTTAGTTGGCCGTGGCATGTGAATTATGGTTAATTTCGGCTGCCACATTGCGGAAGTTATTAACTCGTTTGATTGAACTTGCCCCTAAGTGATTTAGTATGTGTCCGAGATGACGGCTTAAGTGATTTAAATAAGTGGGCGAAAATTTCAACATGGTGTGCTGGTCAGATCCAGGATATTGATATGGTTATGAGAGACGGTAATAGGAGATAAAGCCAAGAAGTTGGTATCTGAAACATATCCTTGCAATGAGTTTTTTATGTGAGTTTTGCATTATACTTGTGTTTTAATGTTTATGGTACAAAAATTAAGACAAGTATGGCCATATACGAGATATAATTCAGAAATAAATGGAAAGATTTTTGCCTAAAGTAAATATATTTTAGGATCTACATCTTTATACTTAATATAAGATAAAGTTATTGATTTGCCAGCTTTATTTTCCCTGTTTCCTATTTCTCATTAGTTCCCCCCATCTCTTGCTTTGAGAAACTAAGCAATAATGGCCAAAGGGACTGGCCCCGCCCCTCGCTCGCCTGTCAAATATTTGAACAAAGCCCAAGACGCACTGGCTTGTCTCCAGTGCACAGCGCTGAAAAGTATGCAGCAGACAAAAGCTCATTAAGAACTCAGACACAATCCCCATTCACAGCCCACCCTTCCGCCCGTCCCCGTTCGTGTCCTGTCATATCCTGGCCGTCGTCGTCGTCACCCAGCTACCCTCTTCCCGCCTTCCTCTCAGTGCTAAGTGATTTCCATCACTTGCGCCGCCGGCACATGCTGGGGAATTCCAGCCTTAGCCCCATTTACTCCTTCCCTTTCGTCAGTGTGTCATATGTTCAATTTCATCTAAAAGCTACTGTTTTGGGGCCAGGACATTGGGGAATTAATGCCCATTGAGAGCAAATAATCCGCAAGTGCGAAAATGTGCGGGTCTTCGGTGTTGATATTTGTATTTGCGTAATAATTGGTTGCTTTAATTGGTTTATCTTTCTTTCCAGCAGGTTGGCCCATGCGGACACGGAGCGGTTGCGGATCCCATTGAACTGGCTGCGGAGTTAAATTTGGTGAGTGGAGCGAAAGCACGTTGCCTTTCAATCACAATATGACGGCATTTGCTTGTTCAGAGCCCCGCCAGCTCAAACAGAATCTGCGCTGAATGCATTCGCTTGCCAGGAATCTGCTGAACGAAAATAAAGCGAAATGGCGCCTATAAAAAATGCAAAGCGCTAACAAGCAGTCTTCGCATGGGCACTGAGAGAAATAAGGAAGAATTTAGCTAAAAATTATAAATCGAATTATAAGAATATATCGAAAACTAATACAAATTCAATGTATAAACTTGTATGTTGCAATTTTATTTCCATTTTAATTTTAATAACTCAGCCTAGTGCCAACTCATTTCCCTCAGTGCACCTGTGTACATGTGTATTTGTGAAGGTGCGGGCTAAGTCTTGGAAAACTTTTGTGTGTTTAATTTCCGGCTGCTTTAGTCCAAGTTCAGTGGGGCATAGTCTCGAGGCTTGGACTCGCAAGCTTCCAAGGAGCTGCACGTCCTGTGGCGGCGTGTCCTTGCGGCTTATGACCCGCAGATTTGTGGTCTATGGCAAAATATTTATATAGAAATTAAATAGCCTCAAAACGGGGTATTACCTAAGGCAAAGGTCAGTCAAGTGTGCGTCTCCGACCTCCGAGGTTAGAGGGAGTGCCCCGAGCACCGAGTAATCTGAATAGATTCAATTCATGTAATTGACGACCTTTGAGGCGAATTAGAAGGTTCAACTAAGACGCAAACATGGGAAATCAATTGTTAGCATAACGCTTTTCCAGCAAAAGGAAAGTAAATGGTAAATTGACAGCTGTATAAAATGGTATTTTAAAGAGGGAACAACTCTAAATAATTTATATATAACAGGTATAACTATATTTATACTTCAAGCCCTTTAATAAAAAACATATTTTCTCTTTACTCAAAACCATCTCGGGATTCCTCTTATCTTTTGTCCCCTAAATGCATTTTCAAAGCATATATATAGTAGATCTCCCCTGTTTTTGTTTTGGGGTAAAGTTAGCTTTTATAAAATCCCCTTTTTCGCTCCCCTTTTTTATGGCTTACCTGAGCTTCGTTCTGGCTTATATAGGCGAATATCCACATATCTGTGTATATATATCTGCTCCCATATAAGCAGGACACATTGTTAGGACAAACGACCCTTGAGATATATAAATAAACTGCCTCAAGATTAGTTTAAATGGTTGGCGACGTGCCTTTGCCCTCGTTTTGCAGATGCAGCTGCAGCTGGTAACTGCATCCTGCCAGAAGGGGTGACATGCCCCTAAAGCACCCTCCTCCACCCAGCCCACCCATGGTTACACTGGGGAAAATCCACGATCGAAGAAAGGTTTTTATTATGTTTACTTTATAGGTAAATCCTAGGTTCTGTTGAGAATTCTAGTTTGTCGATGCCGTGCATGTCCGTTGTGTGCTTTGGATTTGGTTTTTTATTTATTTTTAAGCTTTAAAACCTTAAAAAGTTATTTAATTTAAAGAAATATGAACATTTCTTGTCCAAGATTTTTTTTGTATTAGAATGTATTAGGTCTATAGCTTGGTTTACATAAGAACAGTCCAATTGCTTCTCTAGATTTTCTGTTTTAAATATTTTTTTCGCTGTGTATGTAGTCTGTGTGTGCGTGTCTGAATTGCTTTGGTGTGTGTCTACATGTAAAGTGGCGCTTATTCTGGCACTAAGAGAGAGAAACCAACACAAAAAGCTCTTTGGCACTTGTCTCGGAAGGGGTTCTGAATTAGGGGGGCAATGTGACCCCCTGGCATGCCACAGGCCCACGCCCCGCCCTCTCAACACGCCCATTATGCTCATTATGTGCTTTGGTACTTGGCTCGGCTTGTTTTTGTCTTTACTTTCCTCGCTGTTGTCGTTGTCCCGTCCTCTGCATCTTCGCATCGTGTTTGTTTCTCCGCCTGTTTGTCTGTCTGTCTGTTTGTTTATTTGTTTATCTTGTTTATTTGCTTTTGTGCCAAATTATTTGTCGCTGCCTGTTCGCTCTTTTTATGTTGCCACTGGTACTTGTTATTTGAATGCTTATTGCTTTTTCCTGTAATTTTCTTAGCGGTATTTTTGGCTTTGGCTGCGGAAAAGCCCAGAGTTTTGATTTCCCATCTTTTTGGTTGGAGGAAAAACATGCTACAGAATCTTGATTCTTCCAATAAAAGATAAAGTTTATTATTTCCAGTAATTGGTGCCTAACTTACAAGTATATAAGTAAATTCAATTTAAAATTTTTTTATATCGATTCGAATCTTGCCTTCAGACATAGAGTTACAATTGCCCGAGACTCGTCCTTCGAATCGTTCGCAATTCAACTCTTAACCCTATAAAGCCATAAGCTGCTTGCCTTGGCCCAACAACTGAAGCCAGCAACCAAAAAACAAGAAAGGAAAATCGCGGAGAGCAGCTTAAATGACAGACAGCTCCCAGTTCTCCCAGCAGCGGCCACTTCAAGAGAAATGTCCAAAAAATGTCAATTTATTATAGCGAAATCAGCGCAGGACACACGCAGCGAGCACGCGTGGCCAGTGG
Organism: Drosophila seguyi; assembly: GCA_008042675.1. Classification (NCBI taxonomy): domain Eukaryota; kingdom Metazoa; phylum Arthropoda; class Insecta; order Diptera; family Drosophilidae; genus Drosophila; species Drosophila seguyi. The sequence goes on from VNJU01008151.1 coordinate 164,891, forward strand.
GCAGCATCCCCTCCCAGAGGAGCATCCTTCAGCCATCCATACAGCCACCTCCCCCCCCCCCAAGTGTGTGTGTGTGTGTGTGATGTGTATAAATACTTTTTAATCTGAATTATTACGCTCTGTATGTTTTTTCCTTGCTTGATTATAATTTATTCACATAAATTTCCATGATGCATGGCATTTAAGTGGCACTGACAGGACGAAGAGCATTCCAACTCCACCCTTAGATATTTTAGGCTCGTCCTCGAGTGCCAAACAAATCCCGCTAAAGCCCCTTTAACAAAAGCCTTTCGGGTTCGATGGCGCACAAAAAAAGTGTATATGTGTATATATATTAACTGAAAAGGACACAGCCTCGAAAAGTTCGATCTGAAAATCAAGGGATTGCTCGTTTCGATTACTTAATTACTTAAACAATCAAGCGGAAAGGGCAGTAAGTGGTGGCGATATATCACTTGACAATGCTGGTGCTCTCTATGAATAGCAACAGTTTTTTGTATTTAAATAAGTTTAGGTTAGAAAATTTTTAACTTTAATGCCCATATCAAGATTTATTCCCAGGATAAGTACTTGCTAGTCTAGTTCTTGCTCAGTATTAGTGGAAGCCTTTATTTCCATTTAAATAAATATAAATTTAGCTAAGCTGTAATTTCCTTATTGTATATTAGCTCCCACTGATAAATTTGTAATATTTTTCTAAAAAAAATAATGCCTTAAACCTCTTAAAACGCAGAGTATCTCCGAAAGTGTCAAATGCCAATTGTGTTAAATTTTCAGTGTCATTATTCTGACCGCAACTGTATGTGACACACTTCCGCTCCAATTTAAGGGACTGTGTGGTCGCGGTATTACCACCGCATGTATCTAGCGCCATTTATTTATATTAATTATAAATAAAAATACCGAAGTACACCACTTTCGGAATGTGTGTTGCGTAACCGGGAAAGTAACCGCAAACTGCCGAAGCCAACTTGTAAGCCCAGCAGCTGTTCGATTTCTGTCTGGGGAATACAAAAACAAAAAGAAACAAAAAACATGTTGGCTTTACTGCGATGTGTGTTCCCATCGAGCTGACCCAAGCTTATTGTAAACAGAATGTGATACCAAGCACAGGAATTTCCCTGCCTTCCTTTTCTACCGACTACTACTAGCCATCCTCATCCCCAAGTCAGACCGCAATTCCTGCTCTATCTCCACACACGAGCGTTGCACATTTGCACTATGTCATTCTGTGTTAACTTTGCGCAAACGTTTGCACCGCAAACTGTCAAAATGTGCAATTAGCTGGGTTAAATGGCTCACCTCAGCGATGAATCATATATATGGCATATATAGTAGAGTCTATTTTGGTTACGGCATGTCTCATATGCAAAAATGTGCACATTTTGGGGAGCTCCTATAAATTATTATCTTTTTTTAAATGCAAATTCAATTCGATGATGGAACCGAAACACAAGTATGGTAGTTGGAATTAATACATTCATAATTAATTATACAGCATATGATATAATTATATTGACTTTAATTGTCTAAACAGGTTTAGTCAAAGAGTTTTAAGTTTGAGTATTTTTTTTTTTCAAAGAAACCCTTACGTTGTCAAGTAGAATATATATTTTTAAAAAGCTTTTTACTCTCAAATTATTAAAAAATGTCTTCACAAAAATATGTAGAAAATATATAGAAATCTCTTAGAAAAGTTTCTAAAATAATGCAAATAATAATTTGAGGTGCCAAATTTAATGTAAGTTTGTATTTTTTGGAAAATATTTTAACATTTTTCGTATAAATTAATTTAAAAAAAAACCTTCAAACAGTACTTAAACAGTTATAAATTCTCATTCGGCTTGCGTAAGAATTCAAATTAAAAATAACCAAATTGTGATCTGCAATCAAATAAACACACTGCCAGGAGGCGGAAACACCTCTTATTCAATTACACTTCTTGGCTGGCATTAATTAAACTTGTGCGTTCGATTATTGGAAAATTCCCGGACCCGGGTATCCCAACAGGTCGTCGTAGTCGGTGTCGGTGTCGGTGTCGTCGTCGTCGTGTGACAACTATGTCGTCGCGTGTTCCACTTTTCCAAGCAATAAGCTGACTTAAGCCTAAACGGCTTAGCGTCCCACTGAGTGGTTGGCCATTCGCCGAGTGCTTGTGTCTCTGTCTGCACTCGCCTTTTAATTGAAATGCGAATGAACTGCAGCCTCACGATTCCACATCCGGACTCCATTCCACTCCAGATCACCTTGGATGCACTTACCTACCCCGTCGAGTTATTTAATTAGGCATGACGGCATGCAGATTGCTCTCACAGTGTCTGCATTACCAATTTCCAATTGCAGTCAGTCCGGGCCGGGAGAAACTGGGTCAAGTGGCCTTCTTCAATTACCACATTTGCCTAGCCATAAATTTGTTGGTCTATGGCGTGTCATTTTAATAACTTTTAATGCAACAGATTATGGCCCATTATTATGGCCAGCGGGGAGTCTAAGCCAATTAATTATGGATTTCATTTTGCACAGATTTGATTGAGTTTCCAGAAAAGCTGATGTAATATCAGGATAACCAAGTTATCTTTAATTAGAAGCCGCAGCAGGCTGTAAAAAGAATAAATATTGATTTTAAAAAAATTAACTGGAATAAAGTACTCAAATTTTATGTTGATCTACTATGTTAAAACCTAGAATAGTGTCCTTAAAAATAAGTATTATTTCAAATAATAATTATAAAATGTACTTGCATATAGTGCATACTGTACTAATTTTTCTTTTTTCAAGAACAATGAAGTAATTGACAATTTGTTGAGCTGTCCACATACATAATTTGTTGAGCTGTTTTCGACACAACAATGCCTCCATTTAGCCTTTCTTGTCGGCCCGCCCGCAATCTTTACTATATATACGTGGATATATATATATATATATGTATGTGTATATTCACGGTAAAAGCCAGAGACCATTTCAATGGGTTTAATCAACTTTACTTTTGCTGTTGTCTTTTCTATCACTGGAAAGTTCGTGACTCCGAACAATGGCAAACACTGACGCCCAAAAAATCGATAGCAACTTGTTTATAATTTTTGTTTTGCTTTTGTTGTGGCTAAAGTTTTTATTGCTATTTTGTTTACTGAGGTTACCCATTCGCTGTGACTGAAACTTGGAAGTTTAATGGAAAATTAAAATATATTTTCCCTAAAACAAGTTTAATAAAAGTTTGCTTTCAATTCAGGCAGGCTTAAGTTTATGGACAATTTTGGAGAAGATAATAAAAGATTTACTTGTAAATCACAAACAAAGAACTTACTACTATATTTTTATACCCTTGCAGGGTATTATAATTTTATCTTATAGTAAATTACTTAAGATAAGCTCCAATTACCCTCAACATCCCACTAAACTAGTATTTAACCAGTTTAGTAGAAATCCCTGATTTAATTCACGAATAATGTCCCCTCTCCAAATCCTGTCAAATGAGCAAAAGCTGCGAAAGTTGTAATTACTCATCCTGGGGTGTAGTTTCTCCCACAACAAAATTCAATGGAATTTTCAATTAACTTGGCTCGGCTTCAAAAGTGTTGGACTCGCATCTAATTGGATTATAACTTGATTTGGGTAAAATTCCTAATAAGGCCATTAAAGCTGATCCAACGCAAAACGTGCTCGAAATGTTTGGCATTAAGTATCCGACATGTGGTCCCGACCGCAACAACAGCGCCCGCCCGAAAGTATGCAAATAATGTTGCCGCACCGTGTCAACTAAATTAGAGGCGAAGCAAAAAACTACCAGCAAATTATTAAATTGACTGAACAAGTCACTGACAAACACAACACAAAAAAACAAAAAACATAATAATACGAAAATAAAAAGGAATGCAAAATATACACAGATACGAAATCTGAAAACTTTCTCCGGCCAGTGGAAATATGAAAAAGTTGAGAGCGAAAAATGAAATGCACAACGACGAACGTTGTGCATATATAAAAAATGGGAAATGTAGGAAAAACCAGTGGGGATTGGTTGTGTTTTGGGTTAGTTGTTGGCCTGGCCTGTCAGTTGGCGCCGTTTCCGGCCGGCAGACGACGGAGGATTAACTTTACCCAAGCTCCAGCGCAGCGGTTTGTGCAAATTTATGCCCCGGAAGGCATAAAGGATATCAGCGGGAAGGACTCTGAGGAAGCCCTGGTTGAACTGATCTATGGTCAGCTATTTCTGCTCCCCTTCGCCCCATCTTTCCCCCTTTTCACTCAATAATCAGACCGAAAAGTTGCCATTCTGTTAAAGGTTTTTGACATTTTTGTTGGCACAGAAAAAAAAGAGTCATAGAAGTCAGCGTTTAAAATAGATTGAGGTCAATAATTGTCCTGGCACATGTGAGTGGAAGAGAGAGAGGCTAACGAAAACACGTATGGCATAAAGACTACACACATATCGGTACCAATTTGTATATGAGAGCCATTTACATGGCTCATTTCTAGGCCTTTCCTAGTTTCCTGCGCCTATTACTTTTCGTATCTGCCGTCTTGGGGTTTATTTTTGTGCTTTATGGCCAAAGTCACGTAAAAATCGAATATATGTATAATGAAGACCCTGGATACGTAGGCGGAGCATCCACGAAAGCCACTGAGTGCCTAATTTTCTGTTTTTTCGGTGGCTTTGTCTGTGTTTGTGTGTGCGGTTCCCCAAAGGCAAAAAGGATGCCAAAGTTTTTCACTGACTTTTCCATATGCTGGGAAATAAGCAGGGGAATGTGCAGGCAATCAACTTTGAATTGGACTGCGGTTTTGTTCGTCATTAAACTTAAAAGTATTAACAAAAGCAAAAAAGAAAAAAAAAACAAACAAGCAAACAAAATAAAGAGGTACAAGCCGATTATGGCATTTGAACCCATAACAACCAACATGGGTTCAGACACACGGACATAACTAATCAGACCCAAATCACATCGGCTCAATGGATGTCTATTTATACGCCTGTTTTATTTGGAACAACTGAGGAAATTGAATTCCTGCGGCTCGATTTCAGTTCGGCCATGGTGCAACGCCCGCTCGAGCCTTTGCATGTTGAAATGAATGTCAAAATATATGGAGGCAAGATGGTTTCTACTTGAAAAATACATTTACTCTCTGGCCGAAATGAAAATTGCATTTCGCCCTGACTTGGCCACAAACTGACAACCGCAACAGCAACAGCAATGGCACTAGCAACAACTATAATGGCACAACCCAAACTAACAACAAAGGCAAGACGGGGAAGACAGTCAAAAGACAGCCTTTGACATGCAACAATATAAAAATTCGTTTGGCCCATTGACTGGCTGACTGACATTCGGTTTTGAGGCTTGGCCAAAACCAAGGGTAATAGAGCGATAGAAAAACTTAGAATACAGATTAGATATAAATTTTAAGAAGGTAATAATATAAAGGTCTTTAGAACGAGAGGTACTATCTGTAGAGTTAGAAATACAAGTATATATTATAAGTATACACACACTTAATTTTACAAGTTTTAGTTACTAGAAATGAAACCAAAATTTCGAAATTAACACTTTAATATTTACACAAAGCAATAACTTAATAATAATAAACAAAGTGTTTTTTTAACTAAATTAGAAGCCTGGAAAATGGAACTCTTACAGTTTGTTTCTGAAAAATAACTAAGAAAGAATTAATAATACATTTCTTCTATTCATAATTTTTTAACAACAAGTTCCTTGAATATTTGTAGGATAACCAAATTACCTATCACTATTATTACCAAACTCAATACCAACTTTACCCACAAATCGATCCACCGTAATATCAACAGACGAGGGATATAACCTTCGACACTTGTCACCATAATTCTCGGTGACACCGCCAGTCAGCTAATGCTATAGAATTTCACTAAATCGAAAACTTAGGCTGGAAATTACCGGGAAAATTAAAGTTTTTCATTGTCAATCGTAAATCGGTTTGCGGAAACCGTGTTATTTGGCAACTGACATTTTCAGTTAGGTGTGCACGCAGGTGGGCGTGGCCCAGCGACGGGCGAAAAACAATCCGATATTGCCACATCAATCAAAATGTATATAGTATATAGAGTATATGCCATGTGGAAGGCGGAAAAGCAGAAAAGCCAGTGTTGATGTGGCCAAGTCACTGCAAACGAGCGTCAAGTGGGGGACGATAGATTTTTATTTTAGATTGCGAGTACGTCGAGCGGATTGCTTTCGCTTTTGTCGAGGTTAATTAGTTTTTTATGGGGGCGGCAAAGCTTAGTTAAGCGGAGTTTTTCCGATAGAAAATGACCTTATTTATAGGTGGGAGAATAAAATATTTCAATGAAAGTTAACCCAAATCTATCTAAGTTAAAATATTAGAATATAATTCCTTAAATTTCAAGTACTATTTCAAGGTTTACAGAATATAGATTTACAAAGCATATTGACCCTCGTTTATATTTTTATACCCTTGCAGGGTATTATAATTTTAGTCAGAAGTTTGCACGGCAGTGAAGAAGACATTTCCGACCCTATAAAGTATATATATTCTTGATCAGCATCAACAGCCGAGTTGATCTAGCCATGTCCGTCTGTCCGTCTGTCCGTCCGTCCGTCCGTTTGTACGCAAACTAGTCCCTCAGTTTTGAAGCTATCTGAATGAAACTTTGCACATAGTCTTTTATATGCTCTCACTACTATATACATAAGTCGAAATCGGACGACTATACCATATAGCTGACAAGGACGATCGGTAAATTTTAATGAAAAAAATTATAACTTAGCCATTTTTTAAGATATTTGCATAAAATTTTAGATCTGACCATTTGGTATTATTTTAGAAATTTTAATTTTATCAAAATCGGACAACTATATCATATAGCTGCCATAGGACCGATCGAAAAATTTTGAGAAAATAATCTAACTATGCCAATTCTCCAAATATTTTCATAAAATTTGGGACATGGCCATTTTTTATTATTCCAAAATATCGGTTTGAATTTTATGAAAATCGGACTACTATATATTATATAGCTGCCATAGGAATATATGTATCTGTTTGGCTTGGTTGATTGCAAGATTTTTCGCCAGCAACATTCTGCACTGGCAACACCTATTTTATGACAGTACTTGAGAAAGCGAAAAAGTCAGAACATTTCTCTTCTTTTTCTGCTTAATACTGCAAGGGTTTTTAAACATCGGCAGGCCGAAGTTAGCTTCCTTTCTTGTTTCCTAATGCTTTCCTTCAACTTTTCTCCCATTGCAGTTGTCGTAACATGGGCTGCGCCTTTGAAGCGGCCAAAGAGCAGCCCCACAAACCGAAAATCAAGCAACTAAGGCGAAATCAATGCCGTGGAAAAGCAGCAGGGGCGAGAGGAGCCGGAGCTGGAGCAGGAGCGGCGGGGAGGAGGGGCAGGGCCGATGGCAAACCAGCTGAGGACATCAAAATCAAGGATAACTATCAACAAAATCATAAAACGCAAGCCGAAACAGAAACACAAACAGAAACTGCGCCCAAACATCTAAAAGCGACGGCTCAAGTGCTTTTAACGATTCGGCAGCCACATCAGGAGAACAACAAGGACTTTAGTGCAAGCGGTTGTGGTAGTCAAGTGGCTGAAACGCACAAGGACAAAGGCGAGGACCAGGGCGAGGACGCGGGCGAGGGTGAGGGCGAGGACGAATTGGCGACACACGGAGGAGCCAGAATCGAAATCGATATCGCCAACGAGCAGGACGATGTTGAGCAGCCACACCACCAGCACCAGCATCAGCACCAATTTCTCCTCCATCGGCGGAAGAGTCAACCGGCCCAGATCTCTGCGGTTCCCAGATCAGCCGCCGCTGGCATTTCTGCGCTCTCCCTGCATTTCCAAGTCCTTGCCGCCCTAGCGAGAATACTGCAGAAGCAGGATCCCATACGGGATCTACGGGAGGACTTAGCCTACCGGCTCTGGCAGGCGGAGGAGGAGGAGGAGGAGCTGGAGCAGCGGGAACAGGAGGTGGCGAACCGCATGCCCGCCACCATGTCGGCGGCCATCATTGCAAACGTGAGTGCCACGGCGGCGGCCACCTCGACGGCCGCATTCCAGTATCTCGGCCAGCACTACAAGCACTACAGCCAGTCGTTCAGCTTCTATGCTGCCTCCAGCGTCATCCTGATGCTGTGCTATCTGACCACCACGTCCACGGCCGCCGCCACGCAGTCGGAGACGGGTGCCCTCGACAAGCATCCCATGTGAGTGCAGTGGCTGTGGGAGTGTAGCAGCCAAATTTGTGCATTTAATTATATTTTTTTGTTGGTAAATTGAATTTACAAATTCACCTTGATTTAATGATAAATGATTAAAAGACACATCAAGCTGTGGGTCTGACATCAATTTAAAAAAGCGCTTAAAATCATGCAAAATTAATTAAAAGTATCAAGAAACGAAGCTCACCTTAGGAAGCCATTGGATCAGTGGTCTGAACTCGATATCAAACCCTTTCTTTACTAGTTATTGAAATCACATTTTTTTTAATTACAATTTATTTCCAATTTATTTCCAATTCGATAATCGATTCGACCGTTAATGATGATCAATGCTGATCCCGAATGAATATGATTCTTGGAATAAGAGACTAAAATGATAATACGCTAAAAGTTGTTCAAGAAATATTCAAGGACCCTTGTACCATGTAAATTGTAAGATCTAAAATATTATAGCATTCTTAAAGGCAACATTTCAAGAATTTTTAAACCCACAGGGATGTCTGTGGCATTCCATTTGTAAATTAAATAATTTTTTAATGAAAATGGAAGGAAACCAAACATGAATACTATCTAAAGTCAAGGCGAATTTGTGTCGTCGAATAACCCAAACAGCATTCCAGAACACCTCCATTTGGTTTTGTTATCCCTGATCTCTCACACACAAAAACCCCGTGGCTCCGTATCTTCGTAACTATTTTCTGTCTCTCCATATATCCATCAAACTGAATCGCCTGGCAATCCTTTCCACAACACGTTCAAAAATGTTTCTATTTATTTTTTTCCTTTTTGAAATTCTTTCAGTCATGGCATCGATTGGTCGAAGTAAGTTATTGCACACCTCCTCCCTATCTTTCTCTTTCTAAAACTCTCAAAAAATAAAATACGATATCAGAGAACATGTGGAAGAAGAGCAAACTAAAATTTGTCGGTTTTATTTATTTACTAAAATTATCAAGTTTCGTTTTGCGCACAAATATACTTTTTTAAGTTTTTAATTTAATTTCCTGTTGAGGTAACTGATTTTTCTCAGCTTCGTTCCACTGACGTTGTGCATGTGACTTAAAAAACAAGTTTATTATTTGCCTTTACTGAAATTCAAGTATTTTCTGGGCCGAATATTTGTATAGTTTTAAGCTTAATATAACTATTACTCAATTCAGTTCTAATGTTTCCATTTGAACTTTAGTTTTTACGAGTAAATTCCAAGAAAAACGGAAAATAACTTGATTTGCTGCCTAATCTTTGGTTAAACGATATTGTCTAACGATTGGTTTTCTTGTTCGACTCCTCTATTATCCATAAACTAACAATCTTCCCATCTATTTATAACAGCACACAAAACTGTTGTACATAAAGAGTCCCTGGGAAAGTAACCAACGATTTTATATATTTTGACAATTACTCACAATAATTAACATGTATTTTAATGCTTAGGGGATTTATATTTTATAAAACTAACCATTGCACATTTCCCTCGCAGATTCGACGAGTCCAGCTCGGATAAGGAGATATTAGATTTACTGCTCGAGAAGAAGCGCTACGACAAACGATTACTGCCGCCGGTGAATGGTAAGAGGTTCCAGAACTTTTCCCATTGTCTCGATTAAATTTTCAATTTTCCTAAGTGGGCGTGGGAGAACAATGATTCCAGCTTAGTTTGGGTACAAGGGGTCGGGGGATCAGGACTCTTTCAGTCCTTCAGTTCTCAGTTCTCAGTCCTCGCCAAATGACAACAATTCGAGCACCATGGCCACGACGTATGGACACTATAAAATCAATTAAACTTAATGGCTCCACTGCCTTGGATGCGATGCACAAAAGAGTGACCACTACCAAGAGGTCTCTGACTCGGAGACCGCTACAATCTTGAGCAGTCCATCTATGCAATGCAATTACATTACTTTCTATATGTGTATGCCCTGGGAAATCATTACGCTTTATTCTTTGGGTAGTTGTAAAATTTTACTTTGTTATTGGGGGCAAGCTGGCAGAACTATAAGATGACAATGTATAGAGGGAAGACAAATATTAATTGAAGAAACCAAGAAAAAAATAGAAGAGAAAAAAGAGTGTTTGAAGATAGACCAAGTATTGGGGCACAGGGAATCCTTCTAAAGAATTAAAATAAATTTAAGAAAATGAATATAGAAATGAAAAGTTGTATCTTGTAAAGACAAGGTAAATAAGAAACATTGGCAGGAGGCTGTAGACCGCACCACTGAGGTTCTCTCTTCGCAAAATATAAGTATCCCATAATAGGGAAGATATCGATTTACAGTACTTTCCAAAATATGGGGATATAAATAAAGTAAAATTATTTTGAAACAAAGCGTACCGTTTCATTTAGATTTTTTGGTGTCATTACTAAATTTGAATTTGAATAAAATAGTTTGATTCATTTTGAAAAGAAATATAATGCGATGGGATAAACTTCTAGCGTGAACTGTACGCATAAAAATCAGATGTTTTTAATACACCTATCTGCTGGTAGCCTAATATTTATAGCCACTGAAAAATAAACCCAACAATTGCCGAGTTTCTTATTCTCAAAAATTTTGCAGATGAAGACTTTTGCTGTGGTTTGCAATCGCCCGATATGGCAACAAATCAAAATGCACGGAGACCACATAATCGCGGTTGGTGTCGTAGCAAGAACTTAATTTTATAGATGCGCCTTTAATGTAGACATTATTTATGTTTTTGCTATTATTTGGACCTTCTGTAGGACTTTCACAAACATTTATTAAAATTTCTCTATCTTTCTTTTACATCGATTTTATTATTGCATTTCTCTAATATATATATTACTTTTCATAGTAATTGGCTGTTGGGATTTTTTGGTAGACAGATTTTTTGTTCTTACGGCACCTTTCTTTACACTGAATATCATTAGAAGCGAATACATTTTAAGCAGTCAGTAATTTGACATTTCTGCCGCACATTTAAACCGCATTCAATAGGCACTCTGACGGTGAACGTGAACGTGCTGCTCCTGAGCTTAGCATCGCCCGATGAAAGCAGCCTGGTGAGTGCAAAATAAATATATATAGTTTATGCAATGAATTCTATAAATTTTCGATATTCTGGCACTCTCCGCAGAAATACGAGGTGGAGTTCCTGTTGAACCAGCAGTGGAACGACCCGCGACTGCAGTATGGCAATAAGTCTCATTACGACTTCTTGAACGCCCTGCATCATCATGATAGCATCTGGACGCCGGATACGTATTTCATTATGCATGGCGATTTCAAGGATCCCATCATACCAATGCATTTCGCTTTAAGAATATTTCGGAACGGGACCATTACGTACGCAATGAGGTGTGTGTCCTATCAGCCCTGCTATGTGTTCTCTGCCTTTCAGTTTTCAGCTTCTGCTTTTCTGTTCTGTTGCCCCGATTTGAATATGAATGAATTTTTTATACAAAAACCGGCGACGAGGCCGGGCTAAGCGGCTTTAATGGCGCCAGAAAATGCAAATTTTTCGCTCAAAGTTCATATTCATTAGGGAGAGCAAGATGACAGGCGAAGCGGCAATATTTTTGTATTCTCCCACCACTTTTTTCTGCTGTTGCTTCTTTTGCTAAATTTTCCACAATTTTTTTTTATTTCCACTGGGACTAGTCGAAAAAGGGGAAAAAAATAATATGCAGGAAAGGGTCGACGAAATATGTAAGCTAGCCGGCAGACATACGAGGCAGTAATGAAAAATAGCACAAGAAATAGAGGAATATGAGCGAAAAAAGTAGGTATGTAAATATTTGGCCAGGTACATCGTACATATCGTACATATAGGCCAACTCCCGGCCAGGTGAAAAATTCAGGCTCTGCACTGTTTGCTGAGAGAAAGGAAAGGCGGAGAAGAACTTTTCACAATATGGCCGGAATTTGTTGGATGCTCATGTTTGTCTTCATTTCCCGCTTTCCCCTTTCCCCTTCCGCTTTCCCTTACACAACTCACAACTTGTCTACATTTTTAATTCAACAGAACTTTTCCAATTGACTGCATAGCGCAAGTGTCGTCCAGCAATTAAAATAAGTTGCAGTTGCCATTTACTTTCCCAGCATTTCTCGTCCAGTGCTGTGTTTGCACAGCCAACAAGGAGAAATGTCGGAGAGCGGAAAGCTGGGAAACTTGCTGGGAAAGCGACAGCGACACGGACTGCAAAATTATTATGAATTGATGCGGCTGAACAAAGCGAGATATTAAGTGGCCAAGACAAGTATTAAATTGTGCGAGGAACAAACCCTGACTAAGGTCAAGCAATGCATTCCGATAGATGCACATCAAAACAGCAGTAAAAATTACAGATAATTTAGAGCTGTCATAAAAAAAGCTTAATTTTCAGTTGCTGTTTTTACTGGTAATTAATCTCTAGGGAGAGCAATAAAAGCTTAAAACGATTTAGAGTTTTCTCAAGGTTTGATTTTTAAAGTTCTGCAGGAAGTGTATAAGAAGGATCTTAAAGAAGATAATAAGGAAAGAAAAATAGTTTGAAAGGGAAATTTATAACATATGGGCTATTCTCTGGAAAGTACAACCGAGGCAAAAACCATTAAAAATGCTCTAAAATTCATATTTTTAAAACAGTAACATTAAGAAATGTTCCAAAGGATCAAATTTGAAAGCCTATATCATATTCTGAAACAAATTTCGAAATATTCGTATGCACACTCGCGCAATTCGAGATTTTGCTTCATTTTGATGAAAAACACCATAAAAAAGATCATGTTGTGCTTTGATAAAAATCTCCAAAGCAGAGGAATTTTACTTGGATTTTTGCTTTCTATCATAGCTGGGAGATTGCAAAGATTCAAAAGAGACCACATTTATAATTTTCTGATTTACTTAAATAGTTAAAAACAGCACTACAAGATCAGTGGAAAAAAATGTCGCGTGCGACAGTGATAAAAATTAAATAAAAAAAAAAAACTAGTTAAAATTTTTAAGTCAACACATATACATTATAAAGTTGAATTGTTATATAATACATTAAAATTATTTGCATGCAAATCTTTCATCAAGTTTCGCTGAAATCAGTGCTTGAACTGGTTTGCGAAAAAGTAACTTCCGCCTGTGTCGCGTGCGAATTTCTTACATTTTTCTAATTATCTTGAAAACGAACAATTACCCGAAATCAACCTTAACACCAATTATAGTGCTAACCAAGAGCTACAAGACTAAAATTTTTTTAAATTAAAATAAAGTCTTGGGACGTGATTTTTTTTAGATTGAATGCGTACAAATGTCGCGTGCGACATCAGAGAATTGCCCATATACAAAAATATAAAAACGGCTTTAAATAAATAAATAATTTAAAACCAAATCTTCAAAGGCATTTGAGGAATTTTTAATTGTATGACAAAATGTACAGTCTGTGCTATCAAAGGTTTCTGTTTTATCTTCACTTGGAATAACGATTAATTCATAATTAAAAATTTTATTATCTTATATACTTTCTTACATTACATATATTTATTTATATATATTGTATTTACTTATCCTTTTAACCCTTTACATTGGGGTTTCCCGTTTCAGACGTCACCTGATTTTATCCTGCCAGGGAAGTCTACATATATTTCCATTCGATGATCCAAAGTGTTCCTTCTCAATGGAGAGCAGTAAGTTTAAATAAGTTTCTTATAATTTGCAATAAAAATAGGCCTTGGTGGGATTATTTAATAAGAATAAGGTGGGATATATCTTACTTTAGAAAACGACGCTAAGTACAGTGTTTCTTAAAGTACAAGTATAATAAAAAGATTGTTTACAAGGAACCTAAGATTCGAACTTCCCACAATATATATTCATAATTATTTTGCCATTCAAAAAAACCCAAATCAATTTCTTCAGAAACCCCTAGAATTTCAAGAAATTAAATTAATTAATTGAAAAATAAATGAAGACGGCTGCTGCTGCATTGAAAATCCCCAAATAATGACTTAAAAGAGCGGAGCCAGAAGGAGGAAATGTATAAATAATACGACAATTCCGGAGTGTTGAAAATGAACCTCAAGATGTTGATGCTCTGTGATGATAAAAAGATGGGCAGGCGAGCGTGTTGACTGCCACTCAAGGGAAATCTTTGCCTCCATCTGCATTCGTCTCTCTCTGTGTTTCTGTGCCCTGTTGTGTCTGTCTGTGTTTGTGCAACAATGGATGGGCGGTAGGGGCTTAAAGGGGGCGTGGCAGTGCCAACTGAGGGAGGGGTAAACGACAAAAGCTGACAAAGTGACTAACAAGGCTGACTGCTTGCCTGCCACACCGCGTGGCAGACTCGGAGCCGAGTTTGCGGGCCTTTGATACCCTTTTTGAGTGTGCTAATATGTAAAAAATGTGTACAACATAATTATTTTAAAATTATTAAAAATTAAATAGGTGCTGGAAATAAAGCTACTCTTATCCTAAGGTATTTTACAAGCTTTTACAAATGATAATAATCAGCTTTAGTAAGCAAAAGTTGCTGTTATGCTTGCAAAACTAATTTTACCACTTGAATTTGTCTAAGCATTATCCTGCTTCAATTAAAAGGACATACAAAGTTCGACTTGTCTAGTCTACACATTGTTTTCGAAAGTCGTTTCCGGTTTCCAACCCTCCAGGAAACAACAGCTAAGAACGTGAGCGACATCGTAAATTACTTTGAGAGGATGATGATGTCGGTTTCTGCCGAGATTTTCATCTACGATGGGGGCACATCCATCGAAGTGTTTTGCCTTTTGCCAGCTTGTCATGGCTTGTTTGTCAAATATGATTTAATTTCCAGGGTCTGAGAGTCGGAGACAATATGTATTTGGGTTTCCCGCCTATTTACGTTAATGTAATTAATTAGGAGAAATAATTGAGAGTGAGAGTGGGTGTGTGTGGTGTTGGGATTATTTTGGGTTACGAACTTAATCTAATTGGGAGCTATTTTTGAATTTCTTCTTCATTTTCACCTGCAGTTTCCTACGAGGAGGCGCAAATCAAATACGTGTGGAAAAACGACGAGGACACCCTGCGGAAAAGTCCCTCGCTGACCACACTGAATGCATATTTGATCAAGAATCAAACGACGGCCTGTGATCAGAATAGTTGGAGAGGTAAGTCATTGGGAACTCCATGCGAATCACTTCATTTGCTTATACTTTGAATTAGCCAAAAAAGAATTTACAGCTGGGAAAATTGTTTGCTCCTTAGTAACCGTAGTGTTTTTTGGTAAAACTGGTATTTTCTTTAGTAAATCGAGCAATATGGCGTATTCGAGCGATTGATTTTATTTAGGATTCTTGCGAGCAGACTCCATGGCTTGGCTTTTCAAATTTACTTTGTCTTGATTTCCGTATACTCCGTAGTGTCAGACCTCGGCTAGACTCGCTTTTGCAGCTTTTATATATAATAAACAAACAGTATCCAATGCCAATCTAATGGTCTAATCTTTGTCTACCTTCCCACTTCCCCCTTTTCTTATCTATAAAACAAAAAAAAAAACAAACAAAAAACTACAAACTATCCAAACAAAACAAATAATAGGGAACTACAGCTGTCTTAGGGTCGATTTAATCTTTACCAGAGATCGTGCATTCTATTTCACCACCGTTTTTATACCCGGCATTATATTGGTGACGTCGTCCTTTATAACTTTCTGGCTAGAATGGAATGCCGTGCCAGCTAGATCGATGATAGGTAACAAAACCAATAAATACCAACCAACCTACCAATCAAATCAACCTACAAATCATTACAAAGTTTTGCCCTATCTCTCTCACACTAAGCCAACCCAAAACCAAATAAATAAATATAATTCTTAACAAAAATACGTACTTTTAAGAAATTAACCGAATCAAAAATCAATTTTGTACGCCATTGAGAACTGATTTACTTTCCGCCTTACGTAGCATTTGCTTTTTCGATTGCCCTTCTTCTGTAATGTAATTTGTACAACTTTATGATTTCTGATTGTCACTTTTCCACTTCATTTCAATGCGGCCAAAATAGAAGCAATTAATGAACTCTTAAAATTAGTAAAAAGACCAACCAAACACCCAAAGTATGCCCACACCGAAAGATCCTAGCTTTAAGTTTTTTGAATCTAAGGTTTGCTGCATGGATTCTGTTCCTTGTATGAGAGCCACCAAATCCCACCCGACTCGAAAGCAAAGCCACTATTTTAGTTTTTCAAGTTTGTATACAAAATATATACATTTTTTCTTTAGTTTTCCAAACCATATAGTTGTGCCAGTCAAAAGCCATAAGCGGGATATAGTCTAGGCTAGGACCTTGAATACAAATATTAACTATTAGCATTCTGTGCTGTGCTCTTTAAATATATCAGTGCTGCCATAAACCTATCAGGAAAGATACTAGCCAAGAAAGATATCTTGTTTGAATTATCAAATAGTATTTTCTTAGATTTTTTTTTAAGTGTTCAAGTGCTTTCATTCAATAAAAAACTTTGTACACAGTTTTAAAAACTGTATACATCTTTTTAAAGCTATTATCTATACAAGTAAAGTCTTAAAAAAATCATATGAACTTGCTATATATTTTCAGTATGAATAGATATATATTCCCTAGTAAAAAGGACACATTGGCAGCACTGTTCCCTCTATCTATAACTCTCTCTTTTCTTTGTCTGTCTCTGTGTGTTGTGCGTGTGTTTAACCCTTGGCCGAATTTGCATAATTCCGGCCTTGTTTCTTAAGGTAATTACAGTTGCCTACAGGTCGAGTTGACATTTACCCGTGATCGTGCGTATTATTTTACAACCGTTTTCATACCTGGCATTATATTGGTCACCTCGTCGTTTATCACATTTTGGCTGGAATGGAATGCAGTCCCAGCCCGGGTTATGATCGGTACGTAGCAAACTAAAACCAAAAACAAAAACCACCAGAGATCGTCAGAGCTCTCACTGAAGGAAACAAACAAAAATCGTAGTCTTCCAACTCCGAAATCAATGAAAAAATTCCAAATCACAACTTAGTCCTTAACGCAGTTCGTAGCCGTGTGTAAAGCGCAGATCCAGTTTAGTTTTAGTCCAAATTGAAACGCAACCACGAGACACAATTGGCCAAAAATGAATCAATATGTAGCCCAGAGGAGCTTAGGACCATTTAACCCATTAAAAGTTCAACCTTAGCTAGCCGTTCGATATAATTGGATTCTTTTTTCATTTCAATCCACTACTTGAAGTGATTTTCTTTCGAAAGTTATTTCCTCATTTTGTATTTTCTAACTTC
Source organism: Drosophila seguyi (assembly GCA_008042675.1). Classification (NCBI taxonomy): domain Eukaryota; kingdom Metazoa; phylum Arthropoda; class Insecta; order Diptera; family Drosophilidae; genus Drosophila; species Drosophila seguyi. The sequence goes on from VNJU01008151.1 coordinate 182,344, forward strand.
CTGCACTCGTAAATTTGGTAAACTGCCCAACTCCACTGAGGCCAAATGCATTGCATGACATTTTTAACCTTAACTAGGCAACTTTTGAGCTTTATTTTCGTTGAGAAGCTTTGGTAAAACCGTATACGAAAAATCAACAAAAGCATTTCACATACAAACATCAAGCTAAAACGGCTACTCGAATGCTTTAGACCATTACTAGTTTACATTTAAAAAATATCTATAATCGAAGTCTATGTAAATCAAATAATTAAATTATTTATTTATGGAAAATAACTATTTACCACTTTGAAGCTTAAATATATAAGTCATATATAAGTATACAACTCTATTCTTGCGAGATAGAGTTGAGGGGAAACTTTATAGTTTTTACCTTTTGTAGCAAAAGAGACTTATCTATAGGAAAAGCGATTTAACTAACCCTTACACTACCAGTCAAAATAATACCTTGTAAAAAATAAAATATTTTTGTAGTACGTTAAGATAAGATAATTAAAACTCCACGGCAGTAAGCATTTTTCACTGTCCCGTTTAAAAATTATTTTATGGTTAGCCAAAAGTTCAAGCAACTAACTATGTATGATACTTATTGTATAGCTTATTACATATTATTTGTACGTATAGATACAGTCATTTTTATGTTCGTTTAGCTTACTTTAATTTTATTTAATTTTAATGAAAGACTTCCACTATTATCTTGGCCTCAGCCGTTTGTATCCAGTGTACCAAGGCTAATGCAATTATTATGCGCTCTCCCTGGATCCAAAGTGGAAAGGGAAACCGAAATAAATGGCATGAGAGCAATGCAAAGGGAATGTCAACCGAAATATTCTGCGACTCATATGTTGCTGGCAGCTGCTCCTGCTCGAGCTCCTGGACAGGAGACACAGACACGGACACGGACATGGCCCTTTCCTGGTATTTTCCTGCAACGACGACGGATGAGAAGGACTACGAGATGATGATGATGAGCGTGGAGCGGTGGTCACATGATGATTTATGCATAAGCCATATGGGCAACATGGTCTGGGCAAATAGAACAAAAAGCTCTACTGGTTCTCGGTGCGTGTAATGCAAGAACTACAAAGTACGGACATAGATGTAAAAACGGCAGATGGGGATTAAAAAGGCTTAGAGCTTGACTTGGCTTTAAGCTGTAGTAAAGTGTTTGCAAAGAGAAAAAACTAGTTTTTGTTAGAAAAGTGTTATGCCATTTTAAATCGAGGCTTTTACATTTTTAAGTTAGATGATAACAATTGAAAATAATTAAGAGCGTAAGCTGTAAACGAATACTATCCTTTAGTTTAAATTCCCAAAACATTTGATAAAATATCACTTATTTTGATAGCATTCATGTAAACGACAAGGAGCTACAACGACAGCAAATGCTTTCCTTCTGTATATTCAAAAATCGAATAAAAAAAAGGGCGCATAGGAAGGATAATTCAATTTCTGGCTGCCATTGTCATTGCCAGAGCAAACACAATCAAACGACATTTCAATGACAAAAGGAAACTAAATAAATAAATAGCCAAAAAAAAGCGGCGAAATGGCAAATGGCTGAAGGCAAGCGATGCCGTTTTGTTAGTCAAAGTGCCGACATTGCATGCATTTTACAGCAGCAGCAGCAGCATCGGCAGCTCCTTGGAAGGGGATCGCAGCGCCACTCTTCCTGCCTCATTTGTGACTTCCTCGAACAGCTTTTCCTAGAAGCATTTTGAGCAGCAGCAAAGTGCAGCGTCGAGATTTCCCTATTTTATCAAATTTTTCCTATTTTCTTTTTGGGCCAGAGGGCGGATACCGAAACCCTGTCAAATTGAAAATCGATGGTGTTTCGTGAATGCAGCGAGGCAAATCTGGCAAGTGCTCCTTGTTGCAGGATGCCAAAAACCCAGTTAAATTACACCAGCGAATCGTTGACGTAACTAATTAGGCAACTAACATAAGATTGATAATGTCGCCAGCTGACTGGACAGTTAAGGAATAATTAATGTTAAATGTCGGACGAAACCTTAAACGAAAGTAAAATACAAGTGATTAATGAAAGGGGAAATTCAATAATTGTGAGTGCAATGTATGCACTTTAGCTCCATTTCGATGCGATTAATATGTAATGGATATTAATTACACAGGGTTACAAAATTGACAAAAGTGAATTAAGTTTTGAACTGACTTGGTAGAGATTGTTTATCTGGTTGAAAATAACACAAAACTATGTTTGAAATTTTTCTAACACCCTCAATATCTGAAGTTATTGTCAAAAAAAACGTTTTTCGGCGCATTTTCGCTTTGAAAAATTCCTACTTGAAAAGTTTTCGACCAATTTTAAAAAGTCTTGGCGCTTTTTATAGTTTAAAAATGTAGCTTACAGGAAAAAAATAACTTATTGTATGTTGCGAATGAAGCTATAAAAAGCACCAAGACTTTTTCAAATTGGTCGAAAACTTCAAAGCGAAAATGCGCCGAAAAACGTTTTTTTGGCAATAACTTTAGATTTTGAGTGTGTTAGACAAATTTTAAACATGGTTTTGTCATATATTCGACCAGATAAACAATCTCTACTAGGTCACTTCAAAAGTTCAAAATCACTGTTACACTGTGTTATTTAATTATAGAAGCGCTTTATAAAAACAACAATTTTACTTCACCAACATATATGAATAAGTAATTTATTAATATCACAAATAAGAAATCAATCGTTTGATTATTTTATGAAATAAGTTTTTTTACTGCGATATACATTAATGATAATTGGAAATAGTATTTATATTTAAGCAATAAGTATTATTATTTACGCATGTAAATCAAGTTAAAATAATAATATTAAGGTAGATTAAGTCACAAATAGCTATATAAAAACATACAATCTGGAACTTTATTTCATAGTATATTTCAAAGTATCCTGAGGTTTCAGAAAATAAAACTCAAAAACTATAAATCGAATTCCCACAGCATTATGGAATTCGTTAGTCTTATATTTCAATTCATTAACTTGGTAGTTTTCGATAACTTTTATTTAGCTTATGCACCTCTACTGAATCGCTAAAGCAAATACAGACATATTAAGTCATAACGACTCCTGCCCGAGTCCTGGACGATAAAACTCAAATTAAAAAATTTTGTACATATTGCCGCAACTAATTAAAACAACTCAACTAAACGCCACAGAACATATTTCCCCTATAAGACCCCCCATCACGACCCCACAAAGTATGTGCAGTGCTTCACTAATTACGTGTCAAATGGCTAATGAAAGTTTCTCTACAATCCACAATGCACAATCAACAATCAACAACCAACAATCAACAACGATTTCGCACAACGAACTCCGACGAACCGAAGGCGTGACAACCATGCTGAATTTCTTCACTACCTCGAACGGTTTCCGGAGCACCCTGCCCGTGGTCTCCAATCTGACGGCGATGAACGTGTGGGACGGGGTCTGCATGTGCTTCATCTACGCCTCGTTGCTGGAGTTTGTCTGCGTCAATTACGTGGGGCGAAAGCGACCGCTGCACAACGTCGTCTATCGGCCGGGCGAGAATCCCGTAACACAGGTAAATTAAATAATAATTCAATCCAGGCCAGCCCCAAATCCCCCCGAAAAAAGAAAGTATAACAAAAACAAGGAGCTAATCTCGTATGCATTTTGAAAGCAATTAAATATGAATTTTACATGAGCGTACAACAGCGAGAAAAGCTAAAAGAAAATATAATAAAGACACACAACGAACACTCCAACCTACATTCGTACTATATAAGTTATTCAAGTTATTTTTTTTCCCGTTCTTGTTTTTTTTTTTCTAAGAAGCCAGAAACACCTGAGCCCAAGTCATACTCGTACAGCCGTAAAATATATACCTCTATATATATGAAAACTCAGTCAAAAACAATTCGATTACTGCCATTGTGTTGCGTCCCCTTTCTCTCTCTCTCTATCTATCTATCTGTCTATCTGCCTCTTCTCTCTTCTATACGTATACCCCGACTTTTGATCACCTATATCCGTGTACTGTCCAGTCTTATTTAAAGGTCTTTAGTTCCTAGATCCATAACCACATCCACATTATCAACAACAACGAAATGCTCGCTATAAAAACTCACTTTGTGTTGACCTCCAACTATCCCGAACTTAGCATTTTGTACAACAATTTTTTGAAACTATATAATAAACGTAAATTTGTGTGTCCAATATATTATAATACAGCAAGAGAACGAATAACGAAATGATTTAAACCAAACGATTTATCCCTTTGATTTTTGTTCTCCCTTATTTTTGTGTTTTTTATGTTAACCTTAATCCTTCGAGAAGGATACTGTCTATGTATGTGTAATTATTGTGCAGAAGCTCAGTTGTTTTATTTGTTTGCATTTCTAGTTTATTTACCCAATCAACTTATATTTTCTTTGAGAAAAAAGACAAGTCCCTGTGACAGAACCCCCGTTTTCTGTTATGTTTTAATTAATTTCTAAGTGTTGTATAATACAATTGTTCGTAAGGAAAACAATGCGTTTTATTCATCTCCAATTAGTTTGCAAATATCCCAACAAACCTCCAAAGCCTAAAATGAATGAATAATAATAAAAATTCAATTGAAGCGTTTTACATGCCCGTGGGTAGGTATGTTTATTTATGTTTTCATTATTTCCAACCGAAAACGAAACCGAACCTGAAACAACAAAAACTAAAATTAATTTTACCAAATCTAAACTCTATGAAATATGCATTTTGTTTTTACGTAGGCACTTTTCGAACTAAGAACAAAAGAAGTTTTGATAATGCACGTTAAGCATTTTTGTTTGATGTGATTTACATTTTTTGTGTGGAACTCCGTTTAAGTGGCATGTTTACCTTCTCTAAATAAAAGAACAACGATGGCCATATTCATAAATAATATGTATTCGAAAATGCCACTTAAATCAATTCCATTTCCAAGTCCCATGCATCATAATGCTTTTCATTTTCCTCTAATAAAAGCCTCGTCGAAGGAGGCCTAAGCAAAACCGAAAAAAATCGAACATTGTTCCCAATTTTTGTGATATATCTATGCGATTATTCGAATAACCACCAGCTAAAAATTAATTTAATCTCAAGAATTAGCAGCTAAGTGAGCAACAGCAGTAAAAAAAAAAACAATAAAGAAAAGAAAGAAACAAAAAACTATGCAAATCGAAACTAAACCCAAAACAGAAATGACAACCAACCAAACTTAAAGTGTGTTTTGAGTATGAACATTGTTTTGTGTACATTTTTGCAGCGTCTTCCAGCAGTACTAAGCAGGATCGGAGTAATTCTTGCAAGTCCTTTGGTAAGCTATCAACCACAACTCATGCACCACCCCGCCCTGCCCAGACCCAAACCAGCCCGAACCCAAAAAAAAAACTATACCAAAACAATTTAGCAGCAAAAATCCCCACCAAAAGTTCACAAAAACCAACACTGGGACACCGTCTCGAACCCCTTCAATTTCCAGCCTTGCCCGAAAGTCCTTTCCCAAATACAAAAACAGCGAAAAGTAAACCTAAGAACAAAAATGGCATGCGAATTTCGCTTTGATGAAATGCATTGAACAAGTTTTGTTTCGATTTTGGTTTTTGTGTTTCCCGAAACATTGTTTTATTTGATTTTCGAGCCAAACGGAAAACCAATGAAAATACCAATAAATATAATTCAGACTTCAATAATTACCCAGTAGATTCGCACTCGCTTTCAGTGTATATAATTCCATATTTAATACAATTAATTGTTTCCATTATTTATTTACGTTTATTCGCTTTTTACGTTGTTACCCAACAAACCATAAGCAAACTCGTAATGTATTTAAACACCTGACAGCTAAATCTATGCATAATTGATATGCGTGGCATAATTGTTTTTGAAGCATCTATTTCCACACTAATGACTACAACAACAACCAACCGCAGAAACGACAACAACAAGCACAACATATAGAAACCTCATGATGAAAAATAAATGAATATATATATCAATAAAACACACTTTAAGGTCACTTACAATTGGGAAAAATGTTATGAAAAAAATTGTAACAAAAAAAAGCGAAAAACCTATTTACAAATAATATGGAAAATATTCTTTCTCTTTCATAAACGCAAAAAGAAAAAAGATGATATCGGAAATGTTATAAATCAATTTTGATCTTTGTCCTTGATTTACATTTTATAATTTTTACTAAACGAATTTCGCTATGAAAACAAAACTACATTAAATTAAGTTCTTTATCGATTTATATTTTCGACACGCCCTCTCAACTACCAACGAAACAAATTTAAAAAAACAAAATATGAAATGATGCCGGATACGCCGGCCACTATTATTTATGGTCCTAACCAGTTGTAGCTGAAGCATTCTTGTTTTCTTTCGTTATTTTGTGTTGTCTGTGTAATGCTTGAAAGCTTTTTGTTTAGGCGTATAGTTCTAGTGCATTTTGTGCATCTGTATGTTACTCGATAAATATAAAAACACTCTCATGCAATCAACTATTTACAAAACACAAGAAAGAAAAACAGCGTTAAGTACACTTTTTACGTGTGCTGCAATTGAAAAGGGAATAATTCTGTTGGTTCGTTGTGAGTCGGCCCTGTCCTTCATAAAGCAGTTTGCAAGCAGGGTACAACCCGTTACATATGTGACAAAGCAGTACCACCAATGTGTTTCGAGGGAAATTATTTCACTTGGGAATTTTTTGAAAGAAGTGTTGGATTTAGATTGGGATGTTTTTGAATGCACATTAAATGAGAGTCGATAAATTAGATTTCAAATATATTTTATTTTCTATAAAATGAAAGCTTATTCTAGCAAATATATAGATGAAAAGGGAACATTCCAGGAAAATCATTTTTATTGGAAATTTATAAAATTTTTGAAAGAGATGTAGCATTTAAGTCGAATGCGTATTTGCACTTTTTTATGAAGGGCTTACATCTTAAATGTATTCCAGTTTATTCCTAAAAAACGTAATTTTTTTGTAATATTGGGATGCTTGTCACGATGTTTGAAAAATAAAAATGTTTAGCCTTCGGATTTGCTGTGTATATTTAATAAAACGTAATACCAAATTAATTTATGAGGATTTTTTCAACTAATAATTTTTCAAAATTTTTAAAATCTTGCGTTTTTACTGTAAACCCTTCGATTCTAAGAGAAAAACTAAGCTCAATTGAGAGATAAATAATTAGTAGGAAAATCATTTATCCCAATTATATACTGTTATTCAGTCAACTTAACTAACTCCACCCTTTGGAATCTTAAATCGTCCAAAATAATGCCCATCAATTAACCCCAATTACATGTGTGGCCTTCGAATATCCTGACTAAAACCACCTGTGTGTCTCTCTCCGAAAATTGTCTTTCTCTTCCCCGCGTTCGATACAAAACTAAACAAAAATTTATACACAAAAAAACACTTCAAAGAAACCAAAACAAGACAAATCGAAACCGAAAACCAAGAACCAACCAAGTCCCCATTCAATCAACCTGCTCTGTAATCGAACGCGAATTTCATGCCGCTTTTGTCCTCCGAATCCTCTGAAAAGGCAAGCGCCACGGCCACACCGGCCATGTCGATGATGGGCGGTGCGACGCCCCTGTCCGGCGGAACCACCCCGGCCGCGTCCTCCTCGGTGGCCACGCCGGGCACCCCGAGGACTGCCGATCCGGAGGAGTTCTTCGGAGGCGGAATGCGTTGGCAGGAAGCGCATGGCGGCATTATCGGCGCCGCCGTTCAAAATCTTCGAGCTCGCTCCATCAAGCGGAAGGCGTCGGCCAGGAGCCCCTCCAGCTCCATATCGCCGCAGCCTAAGGCCATGGAGCACGTTTATGAGGAGCCTGTCACCACCGTCACCAAGGTGAAGTTCAAGGACGAGCTAAAGCAGGAGCAGGAGAAGCCAGCGGAGACCTTGTCAGCCCTCCGGCGATCGGTGGCAACCAGCACACCGGCCCTGGTGGTGAGGATCGAGGAAGAAGTTGAGCCCAAAGCCGTCCAGGAAATGGAAATGACGGAGCGCCAGCTAGCAATGCCACAGAAGCCACCGCGCCGGAAATCCTCTCGCTCCACTTCACCGGCCTCCGTTTACGGCGAGTGCAGTGCCATGGATGAAGCGGTGGACGCAGAAACCACCGTGAGTAGAGGACACACCAGAATCGCTCCCGAGACTAACCAAAGATATAAAGAAATTTTACGCAGAAGTGTTGCAGATTTTAAATTAATTATCAGCTGCGCACAGATGAACTGTAAATTTGCTGTCGTTTATAGCATTATTTTTGGCAGCACTTTAATTGATTTATTATCCCCATCGATTTCCGCCGCACCCTCGAAGATAGTTTAAACCAATAAAATCGCTCTTGTTGTTGTTTGCACGGTTCAACTAATAACTAACCATAACAATGTAAAAAGCATTAAAAGCAGCAAAAGCAGCCAAGGGAAAAGTTGGCCAAAATTTGAACCCCGAAGCCCTTCGCCCCCCCTTCACAGAACTTGATTGCCTGCGGTTATTTTGATTGCCATTTGCCAAAACACCCACAGCAAACACCCAAGAAATGCACCCAAACACGCACACAAAAAGTTGGCGTTTTTTTTTTGCTCTGCGTTCAAACTTTCAATCGAACTTTAAATGAAAGTCTAACAACCGAGGAACTGAGCAACTCTGAGAGTAACTGCATTAGACATGAGGAATTTCTGCACACCAAGGGGGATGTACAAAAGGCCAAGCAATAAGGGTTAAAAGCAAGTCAAAGTTGCCATTGATTTGGCAAAAAAGACTTTTTCTCTAGTAATTGCTCCTAAAGTGATTTAAAGCCTAAGTCACCGTCGTTAAAAGCTTAACACCTTGTGATTTATTCAGGGTACAATTATTTATGAGGGGTTTCATAAGAAGTAAGATGGAACTCTCTAGTGATTTCAAGTCCCTTAAACCGATATAGAAAATCTCTTTTTTATAGCCACTGAAATAATTCTACAAAGAGATTTGCAAAACTGAATAATAAGAAAATATTAATGTTTACACTCAATTTGGGACCTGAAGCATTTTATTGAATAGTTTTAGACACCTTTTTAAGGGACTTGAGAATCATAGCTATTTCTGCACCCTGTATAAAATTGTGTAAGGATTCCTTAGATAAATTCGTTTAACAATAAAGGAAGCTACTTTGGGTTGCCGATTTGTGTATACCCTTGCCTTATTATGATTATTAAATTCTTTCTTAACTGTGCGAAAAAATTATTAATTTAAATTCGGAAAGCTTATAAGTCGTGGTTTTATTTGCATTACAAATCTGTTTATTTAATAAAAATTTGTTTTTTTTCTACTCGGCTGTTGATGCTGGTCAAGAATATATATGATTTATGGTGTCGGGAATTGCTTTTTCACTTTCTTGAAACCTTCTGACTAAAAATATAAAACCCTGCAAGGGTATAAAAACTAAATGAACCCCGTTGTATTTTTAAAATTCGTTTAGCGAAATATTAACCTTGGGGAGTATTTCACCGCTGTCATTTTCATTGTAAGACCGAAAGTTTTCGTTGTCAGAGCTTCAAGCCAATTGCCAGGGCATAAATTGTTCAACTTCTTCCCGCCGAAAAGTCCCCAGTAAATCAAACTTATCGGAACGGAGGAGGAGGAGCCCGCCATCAAGATAGGAATGCAAACCGCATAAAGCAAATAAGACCGAATCAAGTGGGCGTGATGTTTCAGCCAAACTATTTTATGGGATATTGCGCATGGCGACGAGGACGAGGACGACGACGACTTCGACTTCCGACAGATCCAGGACGCCACTCCAGGATGCGCGGCTCCAGAAGGAGTTGCAAAACGGAAAGCCGTCGACAGCAAGGTGGCTGGGAAAATGCTCTCCGCCATTAGCATGTAAATTAAAAATGGTGCACGCGTTTAAATTGGCGCCTGGCTGCCAGGTGGACGAGGACATGGGCATGGACAGCGGGATGACTGCGCCGCAACAGGACAACATAATTATTCATGAGCGCCCCAAAGTGGAAAATGCCGTAATGAGCCCGAGAGCACCGGAAAAACCAACGACACGAAATGAAACACAAACAAATGGCCGCGAAGGATGTGGCCGAAACTGGAAACAAGAAGGCGAATACGAATCCGAAAGCGAAACGAAACGAAGGTACATGCATCATAATAGCTGCCAAAATGTTTTCGAAAGGATGCGCAAGGATTTTCAACGGGAAAAGTTTTGAGCCCGGCATTTCTCTCCCATTTTTGGGAGGCGGCTCTTATGCAAATACGAAAAAAGTTCGCTGAGAAAATTCACGAGGGAAAATACTTTTCCGCGCCGCTTTCCCCGTCATTGCTAATTGCACTGGGCATATAAATCTTCGCTTGTCATACATTTTTCAAGCGATTTTCACAGTATTGTGTTAATAAAATTAAATTGTAAAATAAACAGCTCTGGGACCACTTAACGTAAGCGGCAGCGGAGAACTGTATGCTTTAAGATATCGCAGACCTTTTGTCGACTTTTCGAATTTAGGTTGAAATAATTTAAATTATAAAGCGGAATTTTAATAATTTTTAGTTGCATTCCAGCAAACAATTTTCGACAGATTTAATCCATTTAAATAGAAGACTACAAATATATCACGGTTTTGCTAAATAAAATATATTTATAAAGTATTCTTATGGATTTATACTTAATAAGTTTAAAAATATGTTCCATATTTTATGTGTGCAATATTATTGCAGAAAAAAAAAACAAAAATAACCTTTTCTCGCTTTATTTTCTCCGAAAACCAAAGAAAAATAAGGGAAATGGTTAACAAACATTTGTAAAATTCTTTATAGGGAAAATGGATTCATAAATCGTAAAAAAATATCCACGAAAACAATGAAAAAAATACAGCCAGGGTCTCTTCAATTCCATTTCCTAGTTACTATATTCTATTTAACTTAAAGTTCACACAGTTTTCACAAACTGCTGAATTGAATATCGTTGAAAGGACCATGTTGATTTTAGGCTGAATTTAACGTGAAACAAAGTACTGACTCAGTACAGCTCCCGTGTTTAATTTAGGTCAGCCACGTTATCTGGCTGCTTAAACACACCCGCATAATACATCTTACCTAAGTAACTGTTTCCTCCACCCTCCCATTTTCCACTTTTTCCCCATTTTCCGCACTTTCCCGAGCCCGGTGTACAGCCACCTTTGGCTGCATTTGTGCACTCGGAAAATGGCCGCCAGCTGCTGGCAAACAAAGACAAGTCAGCTGCCAACCCCCGGGCGACCTTCCCCCCCGAATTTACCAGGGAAAATCCCCCTAGTTGCCCCTGCCTTGGATGCAACTCGGGTGTACGTGCCACTGTAGCTGCAATAAATTGTAGCATACTTGCGAGCGGACGCAGTTAATTTCCCTGCCTGCAACCTACGACCATTGCAATGCATTGGACTATTTATATCGTTCACAAATTTTTGATGTTAATTATGCTTACAATTTCCATTAAGCGTGCTGTATTCAGGCGGAAAAAAGGAGAGGGAAACATATTTTTAAGGCCAAACTGCATAGATATACACTTAACTTTTTGTAAGATATATTATATTAACAACACTTTAAGTTAAATTTTTCAATGTGTGCTTAGAGAGTTATGAGCTTGTGTATATAAGCTAAGGGCCTTGTTGTGTTTAAGCCTTAACACCTTAGCCTAGTGATAACCAGTATTGAGCACGCTTTAAACTACACAATAAAATGCACAAAACCCCTACTAGCCCTGTATGTATTCATTACAAACCATTTTCCACACACCGAATATATTCGTGTTCATAAAGAAAACATCCCACATCACACAGAAAACTACAATTAACACAACTATAAATTTTGAAACCAACTTAAGCATTTATTTAGCCGTTAAATACTCCTTTCTCAATTTGAAACTTAAATTCTCATCCCATTTGTGACGATTTTCAGTTGAACCTATTTAGAAAAAATATATATAAAAACACAGCAAAATTCTCATGCCATTCTCATGTCAATCGAAATACAAAAATTCTATACAAATTGATACAGCTTCAAACCAAATAAGAAATGATTTGACTACTTACTGTACGTGAAAAGAAATTTAGTACATTTGAAATAACTTTTAATAAATTCGATTAAACTGCGCAGTGGAAATAACTAGAGTGCCATGTACTAAACGCGTTTCTGCTCTTTTTTCCTTTTCCAAATGCTGCCACTGACATAAATACAAATGCAAACTAATAATAATAACATTAAAAAGCCCGTAAGTATGCTGACCGAATAAATATTAAACAGTTCTTACTTTTTTCAATTCATTCTCCGTAGTTACATTTGTAAAATAATCAATGCAAAGAGCATTTCAAGCGCTTTTGTAATACAAATTACGTAGTGTTATTTGCGTTAATTTTCCATTTCAATTTTGTGCCACATATATATATGTTAAATCAACTTTAATAAATCAAATATTTTTCTACCTTTTTTCATACATTTTTTATATACCTAAACGCTTTTTGCTGGGTTTTTGCATCAACGAAATGCAAACAACCAAAAAAATTTAACCAAACTGCAACTGGCAAACCAATTTTCCGTTTCTTTTTTCGTATGCGTTTGTGTCTGTATGTATGTATGTGTAAATAACTCCTTTTTTACCGATTGTATTTGACTTGTAAACGCGCCAACATGTTTGCAATCCATCACCCGGCCGTAAACCGAAACTAACGTATAAGTTTTTTAAATTTACCGCCGTCTACCAGGGCGAGAAGCGACGCGACGCCGGCGCCCCCAACGAGATCGTCGCCTGCACAACCTGCGGCGGTAGCAACAGTCCGTGCACCCACTCGGCGAACAATGGCTGCGCCACGGAGGTGAGACCCATCACATAGGATCCGCAGGGTCCCAAGGGATGCCCTAAGGATTTATCAAAAATAAACTTCTCTTTAGGCATAATTGTGATTATTTAATTGAGTCGAATCAAAGGTTCATATAAAAACTCTGTAGTTCCGAAGAGATTATTAAGAAATTTATGTTGCATTTTTATATTAAATAATGAGTTGAGTAGGCTGTAATATCTGTTACATCATTTAAAATATTTAAGATAATATTACATTGGGTTTAAAGATATTAAAACCAAATATATTTTGATTTGATTTGTAAGAAGAAAGGAATAAATGGTTTGTATAAAAAGAGTTCCAGAAAATATTGCATGGATATATTAAAGTAATTTACATTTGATACATTAAAATTCCTTTATATGAGTAAAAGATCTATATTCCGTTTAATATATAAATTAATTAATATATTAAAATATATATTAAATATATAAATAGGAAGAAGAATTCGGATATGTTTTGTCTATAAAATCTATATTTCATAGTTCAGTGAAATAATTCCAAATATCTATGAATAAAAATGAATAAAAAAAAGTGATAACAGAAAAGTAGTAATATTGTTAAACTAAGTTTCAAATTACAATTACTGAAAAGTCGAAAGACTTTATTTATTTATCTAGAAATAAACAACTAAATACAAATCCATAATTATTCCAGCAATTCTCTTTAACTTAGTTATTTTCCTGACAAGTTTTTGTGTTTAATCGATATTAAAAAAAAAAATACTTAAAGAGAAGTTCATTTTCGGAACAATATTAAAAGCAATATTAATACTCTTCGTTCCCTTTACAGACCTGCTTCGTCCAAGTGCGGAAAAAAGAGCCACCACATCCGATTCGAGTGGCCAAGACGATCGACGTCATCGCTAGAATTACATTTCCAACAGCTTATGCCATTTTCCTGATATTCTTCTTTGTACACTATAAAGGATTTTCGTAAAACTAAGCAAAACACACTGAAAACAAAAGAGAATGCATAAACATACGTATTTAGATACTCGAACACGCTAAATTGCCGAAGCAGTGCCGGAAAAGCCGACTCTATTGCATTATTCGCAAAGTAATTTGTAGAGAGAACACACTTGTTTGCTACGTTCTAGGGCCTTTCAAAGTCATATAATTTTAATGTAACAAAGGGAAACACAAAGTACATCTAATTATTAATTAACGATTACTTAAATGGCAACAACATGACAAAAACAAGTGATAAAAACGTCAAAATGAATAAATTAGTTTAAACTGAGTTGTTAACGGGGAAAACAGATACCAAAACCAAAAGAAAATGAATAAGTTGTTAATAATTAATATTTACGAAAGTTAAATTTATGCAAATGAGCAAAACATACGAAAGAAACATTTTCGACTGCCTTTTTTAAAAATAGTAGAAACAAACTAAAAACAAAAATACAAAAAAAAAACTTTAAATTAAATTTGCAAATTTTTGCATATGCTCGAAAATGCATTAGTTAATTATACCAACCAAAGACACACTGTCTAGCAATTGTAATATATAATATTTAACAATTTATTAAGCAAAGAAATTAATGCTGAAAGTACCAAAAACAAAAGGAGACACATGATCCAAGAAGATAAAAAGACCTAGCCTGTAATTATGAAATATGAAACGCAAACCAAACAGCTTTAAGGCTTTACCTATTTGAGTAGTCGAAAAGATAAAACCTGTTTATACACCCAAACATATATATATATAGATGTTATATATATTTACAGCAGCTCTAGTCAAATATTATGAAATCCAAGTCCAATTCTGTTCGATTCAATTCAATGAGTTGGAATGCCTCCGCATATATCAAAGAGTAAACAAACGAATCACACAAATTGTTAATCATCTCACACGGTTTTAATGTTACGCTATACTGTATATACTATTTATTTATAAATGTTTAGTTCAATTCTGTTTATTTTTTTCAATAAATGTTCGATATATAAAGCAAAAGCTGACCGTTTTGCAGACCGTTTTTCACAGAAATTCATTGAAAATGAAACCGCCGTAAAGCAGACCATAGAAATGCTTTCCTAAACTAAAATTCAGGTGAAACACACGAAACAATTTGGATTTAATGCTAAATAAATAAAAAAATTTATTAAAAATAGTAGTTCATCATCATTAGTTAATTTTACTTTCCCCCATCATTGCCTTTATAAGTAGCAGCAGGAATTGCCTAAACGTTTTATTAAAATACATATCAAAGCTCATAGATGAAACATAACTAAAAGCAAACTAAAATATTTACAACAAGTAATGTATGACAAGAAAAACTTTATAAAACACTCATAAGTAGCTATGAAGCGTATGCCAGCCGAACTATAAACTCACAAAACTAACACAAAAGTATTTTAGATAAAATGTATAACGGACGAACGAAAGCATTATTATAATACCTAAACAAGCACAACCTAAAATTCAAACAAACTTAAACCAAACCCAAATTTAAACCTTGTGATAAACAACACAAAAAGAAACCAAAAACAAAAGAAAACTAAATCTACATGAACCTTTGCCTACGAAATTTTATTGAAATTTATTAAGAGCAGGTTATTGAGGGCCACCGTTACCAATTGTTTAAACAATATTACCTATATGAAACACAATACGCGTATACACACAAAATGCTTTTTGCAAATATATAAATTTATGAATTTAGACCAGTGTAGATTTTTTGGAAAACTTTCTTTTCGCCGTTTTGCAAGTTCTTCGCAGTTATTTCTCGTTTACCAAAAAATAATGATATATAATATAACTGAACTACAACTAAACGAAAAGAGGAGAAA
This sequence comes from Drosophila seguyi, assembly GCA_008042675.1. Taxonomy (NCBI): domain Eukaryota; kingdom Metazoa; phylum Arthropoda; class Insecta; order Diptera; family Drosophilidae; genus Drosophila; species Drosophila seguyi. The sequence goes on from VNJU01008151.1 coordinate 198,017, forward strand.
AAACCAAAGACAAGGACAATCTTTTTGCAATTTACAAAAACCAAAAACAAGGACGAGTCAACTTTTGAACAAGCAATGCCGAATATAGTTCTGAATCCTTTTGTATAATTAGCTGCTTATATCGACCACAAAATATACAACATACACAGAAACTGAGATCCAAATTCATCGCGTCCAAGTGAAAATATATTTGTTTTGCAAAACGATAGAGAAAGGGGTGAGAGAATGTCGGGAGAATTTGCTGAATATGTGGCCAATATATGGAATGTACAAATAAATTATGTAGAGCAGGATAAACCCCAGGAAACTATATTCGATTCATTTTAAAATGCATTTTCGGGAAAGGTGCCTTCTTTCAGAGAATTAATACTTATCGATTGCTTAAATATAATGGTTTCAGGCGAAACACCCTTCTTGATTTATTATTTGACTAGCAACCAGTGCCGTTTAACGACTTCAGTTTGAAATTATTTCGAACTCCTTACAAACTAAACTGCTAATAAACCAACGTAGAAGCTAAATCAAAGACCAGAAACACACTTAAACAATATATCTAATTGAAATAGATCTAAAATGAAGCCCTAAAAGCCACTGATTAAATTAGAATGCGATAAATCTAATATTGAAAACATCTGTAATACGCATCACCCATAACCGATGGATAATAATACAGATCACAGAACACTTTTTAAATTCTCAATACCGAATAGCTTTATAATTTGTAAATTCTAAGGGAGAATGTAAATATTAATAACAAAGTTAGAAGTTACATAATTTTATCTAATAACTTGAAACTAATTTATTTATAAATAAAATTTGCTAAATCTACGCCAGTCAAACTGAACTGTTTGCTGAAGATTTGTTAAAACGAAAACAAAAACATACAAGAAAACGATATATTAAAAAGTATAAAACGAAGTTAAGCCATTGGGGCAATTTCAGTTGTCCAGCTTATTTCACATACGAGTAGATTTCTGAAATTACAAAATACAAAATCCCCACAACGCTACCAAAAAGTAATATTTATAATACAACCTTTTTTATAATGCACTACCTTGAGCATAATAAAACCGAAATTACTAACATTGCATTCTCAAAACGTACATCATGTAAATACACCAGGAACATAAACCAATTCAGAAAATTACTAATAAAAGCGAGAAAATACATATATGGAAATCAATAAAATACGGAAAAGCAACCAGAACAAACAAACAAAAGCCCGGAAAACTAATAAACAAAGCAGCTTCGCATTAATAAAGATCGTCTCAAACAGAAAACGAACAAAAATTATTAAATAAATTTGAATTAATCACGATTTTTATTGGATGGGAAAACGAAAGTTTGGGAAGAATTCTTTTATATACATTTAATTGTATTTTTTTATTCTTTTTTTTCTTTATTGCCATGCATGGTACTCAAATTTAAGTCAGAAGATTGCAACGCAATGAAGAAATCATTTCCGAACGCTAAACCATGTATATTCTTGACTTTTTACGGAGTAACATCATTATGCTTGATGTGCAGATTTTTTAAGCTTAACCAAAATAGTGTTAAAAATTGATATTAACGATTTATATGGTTTAAATATGATTGATTTCCAATCCGATAGAAACTTCGGCTTACCGAAGCTAGGTTTTTTTCTTATTCATATTGGTTCACTTCTCTTTTATTATGCAAGCTTAATTATAACAAGAATGGAAGCCAATGGAAGATTAAATACCCTTGCAGTAATTAGCAGAAGAAGAAGGGAAATGTTCTGAATTTTTCGCTTTCCGGGTACTGTCATAAAATAAATGTTGACAGTGCACAATGTTGCTGGCGAAAAATGTTGCAAGCAACACAGCCAAACAGATATATATATTCCTATGGCAGCTTTATGATATAGTGGTCCGATTTTGATAAAATTGAAATCGAATTTCTGGAATAATACAAAATGGCCATGTCTCAAATTTTATGAAAATATGTGGAAAATTGGCATAGATTTAGATTTTTTTTTTTAATTTTTCGATCGGTCCTATGGCAGCTTATGATATTGTTGTCCGATTTTGATAAAATTAAAACCGAAATTCTAAAATAATACCAAATGGTCAAAATGGTAAATATCTTAAAAATTGGCTAAGGTTTAATTTTGTTCATTAAAATTTACCGATCGTTCCTATGGCAGCTATATGATATAGTCGTCCGATCTGGCCCGTTCTGACTTATATAGTAGTGAGAGCATATAAAAGACTATATGCAAAGTTTCATTTAGATAGCTTCAAAACTGAGGGACTAGTTTGCGTAGAATCGGACAGACGGACGGACAGACGGACATGGCTAGATCAACTCGGCTGTTGATGCTGATAAAGAATATATATACTTTATAGGGTCGGAAGTGTCTCCTTCACTGCGTTGCAAACTTCTGACTAAAATTATAATACCCTGCAAGGCTATAAAAAGTAATTATATCGGAACACGGCAATATATTAATATATATACTTTCGTATTCATCAAATTTAATTGACTTATCAGGTAAAGTCAGCTACCATTTAGGCCACTTATTAAAATACTTACACATTTTTAAAGTTTTATTTTCAATAACTTAAAGTTCCAGAGATAATCAGGTAAGTATCTTTAAATATTCTATATTATTTCTGTGTTTCCCAAAAAAAGGGCGAACAAATTCAACGAAAAAGAGCGCGGGTTTTCAGGTCAATGCACACGAGGCGCAGACTAAGTCGCAGTTGCCGTTAAGACGAGACATCCCCTAAAAAGGAGAGCAGTACAGGAGAAACAACCTGCCAGTAAATGACAACTGAATGCACTCGGCTACAACTGATAATACACAGAAAACTAAGCTGAAGTGAATAAATATTTACTAGTTAGCTTAAATTTATTTGCAAAGATAGATTCAAGATCTTTGACATGAAAAAAAAACCAACCTATGTCGCAGATTCAGACACCATCTGCATTTCAAATAATTAAACATTTTTTTATTCCTGTGGCATGTTAGGATTTTAAGTATTCTTAAAGCATTTATCCTGTAACTATAAAAGTTCCCAAATTACTTTGTAAGAAGAGACTCAAATCACAAGTTGAAAGACCAATTTTAGTTTAACTTTTACATACTCGTATATGTATGTATAGATTTTAATTAAAAAAATGTCTTCAAAATCCTTAAACGATTGAAGGGTTAAACATTATTTGAATATTATTATTTATTAGACAGTTACCATTTCTTCGCAGTGTATTTATAGGAACTAACTGCTAATCAGCTCTCACAGCCCTCCTTGTATGAAGAAACCAAAAAACAGGTTCAGCCAAGGGTTCAAACTCGGAACCGGCGAACGAGGACAAGTGTTTTGACCCGCGCAACAGCTTCCTTCCGCCCCTAACAAAAGGCAACTGTCTTTTGGCTCGGAAAAGAAGTATACCTACACGAAAAACAATTTTGGCATTTCTCCTCTTGAAAAAATGATAAGCTTATATTTAATTTTGATTTGATTTCTTTCAGTCTCAGAGAAGGTAGAGAATACATAACTTTTATACTTATTATTACAAATAAATAAAAATATAATAAAAAAGCTACGGTTAGAGAATTTGAAAAAGTATTTAAACATTTTAATTATATTAAGAATCTTAAGAATTTATACGTGTATATACGTGTATATTTCTCTCACTGTACGAGTGTAGGTTCAACTGGGATCGGGAAACGGTTCGCTGACTCCTGCACCTGCAGCAGCAGCCGGCAATGATGGCACGCGGTAAAGGTAAAGGTAAAGGTAACAACTCTTCGAGGCAGGGGCAGGTTCTACCTGCAACATGCTGGATGCAGTTGGCCGATTGTCGTCTGCCATTTGCCACTTGTAATTATTTTCTGTCGCTGCGAGTAAGTGGCCCAAAAGGCAACAGTCGCTTCTCCGTCGTACTGGTTACAAAATTATATCCACCTCTCTCTTGGCGGGTAAAATACGTTACAATTCGTGAAGATCGAACACATGTGGATCGATCTTAGGAAATATTTATGTCAGGGTCAGTCTGGGAGACAGAAGGACATGTGTATGTTGGGCAATAACAATGGGACAAAAGGTGGGAAACAGCTGATGCTGGCAGATTATTTAAAACATATAATTGCTCGTTTCAAAGTCATAATCAAGGATGTTATAAGTTAAAACAGGCAAAAGTAATACAGGGACAAAAGAGGCTACATAGTAAAGTAATTGTAGATTTGAGTTAAAGCAAAGTATTCTTTTTAAAGAATATACGAGTTAGAAAATATACTAGACGTTTCAATGAAGTTTTAATATAAGTTTATGCCAATTAATTTGAAATTATCTTACTATAACGAAATAGTCTCCTTTTTGTTCGGAATGTCAATAAAAATTGGTGCTGACTTGAGATCTATTGATTGAAATCAATTGTCGAAAAGTAATTTATTAAGTATCTACCTTCCAAAATATTCCAAGCTTGCAAGGATCTTAGAAAAAAAATAATATTGATTTCGAATCTCCAAAACTTCCTGTGGCACCCCTGTATAACTTCCAACTAAAAAACGAACCCTGTACGGCTGACCTGCAATCTCCGCTCGACAATCAACAATAAAACTCAATCAATGCTTGAGCACTAAACTCTGGCACCGCAATGAACTTGGGAAGTTGTCCTCCCCCTGTCATTAAGGAATTTCCATATATGCGACACATGCAACGCTGCCTCGCCAGGATCGCCTCACCAGGAGCTCCAACTCCCTCTCCGCCCCACCGACGACACGTGGCGCCGGGCAATTGCATGCGGAGCTGGGACTGGACATAAAAGGACTTGCCAAATTAGGGAGCTAAGGCGAGGGGGCGTGGCAATTAGTCGCGGGAAAATCCATCCAAATGCGAGTTAATAACCACCAGCAATCGTCGGTTGGCACATAGGTGGTTCCCACACTAAAAACTAGGAATTGTAATCGTTATAATAATCCTCCCGCGAAGAGAGAGTGGCTGGCTGGTGCCATTATAAGGATATTACGAGAATTATGTTTGTTTATTACGAGGACGGTGCCATACCGTGAAATCGCTGAACCGCAACGGGGCAACGGGACAACGGGAAAGTTAGCCACCCCTAAACTAACCCTAAACTCAAGCCACTAGTCACCAAGGGCTAGTAAGTACAGCCTGGCCCGCTCCGGCTCCAAAATCAATCATTTACATAATCGAGGTGCCCGCCGCGTGAGGATTTCACGCGCTTTTCCTTCTGAAATGAACAACTTGCGTGCTTTTAATTGTTTTCTTATTTCTTTTTCTCGTTTTTGGGTGGTGTGAGTGTTGGAACATATTTTACAAATGCAATTGCCTGGCATTACCCAGCAAAAGTTGAAATGACTGGCAAGGAGTAGTGGCAATTTGTCATATTACACAGATAAGTTGGCACCTGCCTTGGGCTTGCAGGAGGAGGAACCGAACTCTAGTTCAGTTATGGAGGCGGACTTCCAACCAATCGATTCCTAATGAGCTTGAGCATTATTGAATATTTGTATTGCCCAATCCCTTAATGAGTTCGGGGGAAATTATAGGGCGGCAAGGCAAAGCAGATACATTCAAATGTCACAGTCGGATCCAATCTGTATTTGCACTGTGCATTTTTGAGGTAAACTTAGTTGGCTTATTCGGGCTAATTCAGAACAAGGTTAGTCCTTGAAGGGCAGTAGGCTTTTTGCCTGTTCAGAGCCAGTTTTCCTCTTTCTTTTATACTTTCATAAAATAATCTTTTAAAAAATCCTTTAAGCATCAAACTGATGGTCAAATCATTTGATAGTCAACCATTTTTCAATTATGGAAAACCATTACTTTAGTTCCTAATATTTCAGGCTGCAAAAATAATATTTATATCAATCTATCACTTATTTAAATTTTCCTTTACTTTTTTTTTCTTTTATTATTGTTACCCATTAAACTGCAATCAGAATCTCCATACACTTTATACATTATTTGTCACACATTTTCACACAAAAGCTAATTTTTTCCACATAAACTCTATCCCTCTATTATTATTCTGTTGAAACCATTAGCTCTATTTCTTAGATTTCATTATTGGGCCTGTTTCTCCCCCAAAAATCGGATCCACACCTAACCCCATATAGGTCTTTGAGTCCAAAAAGTCTGTTAGCAACAAATGTACAACAAACGAAAAAATTCGAAACAACAAAAAATCGGATCGAAAAGCAAATGCTGCCCATTGACAATAAAATACACAGCAAAAAAAAACACCGAGGGGGTGGCATAATATACTGCGTCCAGGGTGGAGAGAGTTGCAAAGGGGGGCAAGGATAAAAACAAGGCAGAAATTCGTTTTTTATGTACCGCGAGTTTTTTTTTATAGTTGGCTGTTTCTGATGTTGGTGGCACGTTATCAACAATCTCGTTTTACCAAATAACGCAAAGTGCGCGTCATGGCATGGGTACACTGTGAAAAATGGGATCACTAGCAATAACATAAAGGTAATTATTATTAGCCAATTATTTTTATTTGTATTTAAGTTTTATTTTAATAAATTTGTCAATTTTACTATTTAATATTTGTAGAGTAATATTTAATATCCAGGTCTCAAATTTTAAAGAACTTTAAAACGTATAATAGTCAATATATATATATATATATATTTTTATCATTTCAGAGCTCAAACTCGAACTTTAAAAATGTTGTAAATAAGCCTTATTATTTTGTAGGGTATATAGGGTAGGGTATATATATTTTTATCATTTTAGAGCTCCGAACTCGAACTTTAAAAATGTTGTAAATAAGCCTTATTATTTTGTAGGGTAAGGCCTACAAACTAATTTGCTTACAATCAGGTAGAAGTTTAGATACAAAAATAATATCGATATGAAACCGAGATGAAATTGTTCGGAAATGTATAAATTATACTCTCCTACAGTGTTCATTGCATATGTTATGAAATTATATTGACATTCCATAGTTCCATTAGTTTAATCCATATAATGAAAGTTGAATCAAATTACAAAAAACATGTTATAGCTCCGAGTGGCTTAAGTTGATAAGATTTTTTCTAGATCACATATGGAAAACACTTTAATATAGTTTTAAAGCAGAAATCAATAGTTGTCGAAAAGTTTGTGATTACACAAATTTTTGCAGAGTGTATTCTTGTGTTGGTGTTTGCCAGGGACTCCTGCCAACACGGCTCCTGTTGTGTCCTGGTGTTGGTGCTGGTGTTGCTGGCGGGTAGCACACGCTATAGTTCGTTTACGGAATAGCTCAAACTGCAACAAAGAGCGGAGGAGGGAGTGTTCGTGGTCGTGGCTGTGGCTGTGGCAGTGGCAGTGGCAGTGGTAGTGGTAGTGGTAGTGGTGCCCGAGAGAAGGTCTAGAAGGCTAGGGCTAGGTGGAAATTGGTAGGAACACTCTGCTGCGAAGCGTTTATATTTTATATTCCACTCGATTTCGGTGGTGGCTGGTGGTTGGCCAAAGACGGTGGCAGCCGTTCAGGCCCGATGACGACAGCAGGGGCAGGACGGGCATAGCACACAGGGACCTGGGACTGGGCTGGGACAGAGACTGGACAGGAACCAAGGGGAACCTACCCTCGGACGCTCTCTCTTTCGCGGGCGGCAGCGCCGGCGGTGCTCCCTCTCTGTCGCACAGCGCCAGGTGCGGCTGTGTGTGTGCTGGTGTGCGTTTCCTCGAGCTCGAGCTCGTTTTTTCTGCTTTAAAGTTTTGTGTGGTAGCAAATAAAATTTTAGTTAGTCACATGCCGTCGCCAAGGATACGCCGTTCAGTTATTTGTTGTGCTACGTTGTTCCTGGCAACCTGAACCTCCGAGCCGAGCTTCGCAGGACCTGTGTGCCGTGTGCGGCGAATTTGAATGCTAGTTGCTAGCGGCTTTCGAATCTAGAGTGCCAGGCGCGACAGGGACGGCAGCACTAGCACCTGTCTAGATCTAGACAAATTTTTATATACACTCTCTCCTGTATTATCCGGCCGGTAGGCGGTCGAGCAGCGCAGCTAGCGGCGCCGTCGACGTCGGCTCACCTTACATAGCCGCAAATTCAAATTTGAACTTCAGTTAAGTGTCAAAGCTCAAAGGATTAGCATGTCCTTGCAGCATGTGTGAAGCGACAGTGAAGCTGAGAAACAACCATCCACAGATCCCATAGCCAAAACTTGACCCTAGCAAAGCAAAGGATCAACCTGATAAAGTGAAATACTGCTGTCGAGTTTTAGAGAGTAGAAAGCAGAGACCCAAGGTAAGCGATCAACCCTGATCTTCTGCTCAGATTTGTGTATCCTTGGTCGCCGGTATTCCTGAATCCTTAAATCTTGGCCCTCTTTAAGTCTTGGCACTGGGAGAATTCACAGTTGACTTTCAATATTCTGTGGTTCTGCGGGTGCCAAAATTTAAGCAGGGGCCTAGACATCATCTTACACTAAATTGTTGCGAGAAAATTGAATCTCAGGTTGATCAATTGAGTTTGAAATCCAGCAAACATGATTTAACAGGATTTAAAAAAAAAATATAATGTAAATGAAAAAATCGTCTCCATAAGAAGGATCAAAAATTTTAATAGGAACTAAACTATTTAAATAACCTTCGAATATCCCAAATATACTTCCAGACTAAAGTTAGCTAAAGTGGCTTTAATTTTAGGAACAATACCAACATAATATCCTTTTAATTTTAAACTCAAATAAACAGTATTCTACTCGGAGTTCATCTTGAATTTAGGCTTCAAAATGTTTTCCCAAATATAGCCAAGAGCCCTCTAAGCAACTTAGGTTTTACTTCCTCGAAAATCCTTATCAAATCACAGCCATCGCAATATTACTCATACGCCTCCCATTACCGCTAACGTCACGATTGCGTTGTGAGTCCTGCGCGTTTATTTTCAGTTCTGGAATCTATTGCGCAGTACCAACCAAACGCGGGGAATACAAGGAACTATTAATTGGGGATAGGCTAAAATTGTGAAGCAGTTAAAAATATAACATTCCAGGAGTGAAACCTAATCGCTGGCCAAACTTGTAAAACATTGAACCTTTGGGGTCAAATGTGTGTAGTCCCTACCCCCAGTCCGAGTTCCATAAATTTGTAATAAGGGCTGGGGCGTTCGTCCACCCCCTACCCGACACAAAACAATTAAGTGCAGTGCGGGTGGGGGAGACACTGAGCCCAGTAATTGACCTCGCCAAAGGAAATTTACATTTGAACTTATCTTGATTGGAAATTACATTTTTAAATGAATGTTGGTTGGCATGTCCAGGTGTCCATCGTAATCAAAGGCAGGACAGGGCACACACAAACACACACTGAAAGATATTTGCCGACAGGAGTGAGTGGACTAAGTGGTGGCAGATGGAAATCCTTTTGCAAATTGCCCTACTCACAACTCATTTCTCTAATAGACCAACTCGGGAGGCGTGGCCCATAGCTCAGGCACCTGTCCGGAGAGCAACTAAATATTTGATGAGGGAATTCTTGAAATTTCTCTGGATTCCATTTCAATTGCAGTGGCAGGACCCTTAGGGATTTATCTAGCTGCAGTTTTCTTTTAAATTTACTCTTGATCACTTACTGAATTATTTAAATGAGATTTCAGGGTCTTAGAAAATGTTCAATATATAAAAATAAGTCAGAAGTGTAAAATTAAATAGAACAAACCTATTTAGTGCAGTTCGTAATTAATTTATTGATCTCTTGATGAATTTCTTTTGATCAATATTTGCTGGGAAACGTTTTGTTAATTTAGAAACTTATATTCCTTATTTCTCAGCCTCAAAGAATTAATCCTACTTAACTTATGCAGAGATCCTGCACATATTCGTGGTAATTTCCTACACAAAAATATTTTTGCACTCGCCCCCCCAAGCAATCTATATTATTTAAGCTCCTTCGCTGCATTTTCCGGCGGCATAAATTAGCATTAATTCATAAGTCAGTCGGGCCACCAATTGCAACGAAAAAAGGAAAATATAGCCAGAGGGAAAATTGAACTAGAAAGGAAAATGTTTTTTGGCTGCAAAACAGAATTTGCATACAAACTGCAGGGTCCGGACAACGCCCCCCGAACAACAAATTAAGGGGCGGCTCTGGGGGATCGAAAATGTACGGGTGGGGAAAAGTAGGCCTCTTCCAAGAGGGGAGGATACTGCGACAGGCTAAACGTCGGCAATGTTACTGAATAATGGCACACCGGCGCCGGCTGACGTTCGTAGGCAATTTTCTAGGCATCTAGATGGGGTTGCGTCGTCCTGTCTACGGGATATGTGAGGTGCAACCTTATACTATATGGCAGTGCGGTGTTCTATATATGTATATATGTATATGAGCATGCGGTGTGTGTGTGGCAAGTGGTCGTGCATAATTTATTTAATCGCGGGCTGAAAATCTAAATTGATCGTTAAGCGTAGGCGAACGAACGAACAACCAACAAAATGTCTAACAAGGATATTGCATGTTCACTCTATATACTATATATGTTTTCAATTATTTTTTTCTCCTTGCAGTTGCCAATTAGCGAGAGAGGTTTTTACCTCCGATACGAATACGGAATAAGGAAAATGGCGCCGCAACAGCAGAACTCGACATTCATCGATGATAATCTGGACAGCTGTCCATCGCTATTGAATCTACCCGAAAGCCCCATTCTGCCCACCCGTCGTCGATGTCAAAATCAAGACACCAACAGCAGCAACAACAAAAATAATAATAATAATAATAACAACAATAATAAGCGGGCTGCATTCGAGGAACCAGTGCCTAATCCCGTGGCATGCAAAAATAAACACGGCAGGGAGAACGGAAACGCTGGCCAGGCCAGTCGTCGCCATCGCTCCATATCCCTCTACGGCGTTAATAGCACTGTGGTAAGTGGCACATCACACCATGCCTCACCTCCAGCTAACCCTGCACCCCTTTTACCTTACAATTGCCACCAGCCACCTGCCACCCCACTCCCTGGTTTTCGGTGGCGGCGGCTTTTCCGCTGAAATCAAACAAATCATCTAATTGGGTGGGCAGAGGCACCAGCACCGGCGCCCGCTCTGGGCGTTAGTCATATGTAAGCACAAACAGGGAAACTAGCAGGTAACCTGCCACCGGGCACTGTACTTTCCACTGAAAACTGAGGGAAAAGGGAGGTAAATGCGGGATGAGTGTGCGTTGATTGCATAAGAAATCGCTGGAAACTTTCAATTATAGGGGAAGAATGCATTTGAATTCCTTCAACGAAGCAGAGTTCTTATAACAATTAGGGTTATTAAAACTTACGACCACGTGCAAGAAGTAGGCTTTCTTAATCTTTAAGGAATAAGAACTGTGTGATATGGCGAAGATTTTGGTTTCTTCCCAATTCCCAAATTAATCATTTTATATATATAAATTATATTTAGGAGTAAAACTATTCAATAACAAAACTATTTTAAATGTGACTGGGCTTTTAAATTGATTTATCCAAACTGTGGCAGCCCTGATAGAATATATAGGTAATAAAAGATATGGAACGGTATATTTAAAGTATATTTTTACCCAAGCCTAAAATTTACGTTAACATTGACTTTTTAATGTTTCCCTGACTTGACTTCCTTTGAACTTATTTAAATTGAGTTGATTTCAAAAAAAAAAAACTGACAATAATTAGGACTCTGGCTACCCTTTTCACTTATATAAGCGATAGAAGGATCAGAAGAAATTAACAAATTAAAAATATAGAGATAAGTAAGAGGGGTAAACTTTGTTAATTACAAATTTCCCTAAAAAAATACCCAAGCTCTTTACAGTATGTGGCAACCCTGCCTAATGATCCCCATTCTTCCCCGTTTTTCTATTTTCGCGCAGGAACAGGGCCACAAGGAAATCCCCATTTGGATGGAAGATGGCGAGCCGCGTTACGTATCAGGAGTGACGAACAAAACGACTTGCGATGACATAATCAAGGCCCTGATTGATGACGAAGTGAACAATGGAGAGGACGACAGCGGGAATTACTGCGGCAATAATCCAAAAGGTAAGTCAATAATTTATTATAGCCGATCCTGTCGTGACTGCTCGTTTTCCTCCTCTTCTATACATCACAATTTGGCTTTTTATTTATTTATGCTTCTTATTTACAATTACACTTTTGTTTCCCATTTTTTCTGTTTTTTTTTTCGGCTCGCTTTCCTTTTTTGTTTCGGCTCTTCCCGTATGGCGGAAAAACAAGATGGCGGCCAGAGGACTACGGCAGAACCAGCATCGCGTGACTACGGCGATTACATTATAACGGAAAGTTGGGGCGGCGTTGAGCGGAGCTACGATGGCAACATGGCCATTTTGCCCGTTTGGCGCGCTTGGAGCCGTGTACACAATGAGGTAATGGCAATAATCGGGGACCGGGGGAATCCCACCTGACGTGCAGAAAAAAAGAGAAAGAGCGAGAGCCCAAAAAAAGTCTACAGTGATTGCATAATAAGCGCTTTTTTTTCTGGCGCCACACGCAAGCCAAGAAATGTGAAATTCATGTCGTTCTCGAAACCCATTCCTCCACTTTCGAGTCACACCCCCGCGTGTGTATATACCAGCCGTACTCGCATTTGACTTATGCTCCCCTCTGCCTTTTCGTATTCCCGTATTTATTTGTTTATGACGCACCAAATTAAATCAATTTGCCTATATTGATTTTTGTATTAAGGTTCATGCTTTCGTTTTCGGCTTAATTATGTTGTGAATTTTTTATGATCCCCGCCATTAGCAGGCGGATTAATGCTTTCCGTTTGTTCTTTGGGGACAACATCGGCTACCAAATATTCCTAATTGTTATTTAATGATCGTAGTTAATAGACAAGAAAGGGTTGTGTAAATGGCCTTAGAAGATTGAGTTTCATATCTACCGCTCAAAAAATTATGATTCTTATTTTTGAAATAAATACCTATATTTTCTAGTATCTTTAATAATTTATACACGTTTTTGATTGCCTTATATACATTTGGATGATTCAATACACACCAGTAACATTTGTTAACCAATAACATATATCAATACATTTAATTTAACCCTCAACTTATACTATTTACTTACAGCTCCGCATATCCCTAAAGCATCGCGATAATTTCAAAGATCCCCGGACCATGCAATTGGTGCCCCATTCACAGCCCCACTCAAGTTTTTCCATGTTCAAATGGCTGAAGAAGCTGCTTCATCTCAACAAAAGCAAAAAGAATATGCCAAAACCTCCAAAGACGCCCCCAAAAGTGCCCAATAAATTGAAGGATAAACAGCAAACCATGTCAAATGATCTCGTTCTGGTTATAATGCCAGATCAGCTCTATAAGGGCACAGAAAACGCAGCCACGGCCAAGCTTTATAAGCTGGCCGAGAATCGAGTGTCCAAGCAGCGACATCGAAGGCGCAGCCGACACGAGCCAACCAAGGTATCAGTGGAAACCTTCCTGACGGCCATTCCCAGTGAGAGCAACAATAATAATTACAATATTAACAACAATTGCATCAGGAGGCGCAAGGATAAGCCATGGCGCAACAGTGTTCGGAATAGGTTAGCTTCCCTGCACGTCGACATGAATGTTCGCTATGAACGGGAGTACGCACTGACCCGTGAGTTATCGGAAAAGTGCCGGTTATACCGATTGCAGAACGAACGGTACAAGGGGCCGGAAATGGAGGTATCGGTGGGGCAGCTTCAGCAAAATATCGAAGCCTATGCCGAGGACATCATCAAAACGGAACACGAACTCCTTGATCTGAAAAATGAAATCCGACACGATATATCATTGATCAATAATTTGAAACGTCTGACCTTTGAGGAAAATGAAGTGGATAGGGTGGAAAAGCCAAAATTACCAAAACCATCACAAGAAATTACACTTCAAGTTGCTAAAAATACGCAGGAAATGCAGTTTGTTGATAATATTTACGAGTTTTGCGATAACAATGCCAGTATGTTGGTTTAATTGTCGACATGTAGTTTTAATCCGTTAAGTTTTCTATCAAATAAAATTATATTTTTATACGTCTTTTAAAATCTTACCCACTATTTTTGGGAATGAGTATTTTTATTTGCTGTATGCCACTTTTATAAAAAAAAAGGACGGACTGCACGTACAAGGTGAATTTTTTATGCTATGAAATCAATTCTTAATATTATATTATTATAAGTTACAAAAAAATCCTAATATAGACTGAAATTGTACAATTTAACTCTACTGCATGAGCGTATATTTGGACTTTTTATTTTTAAGTGGTTCATAGTTTTGGGGGATAAAATTAAAACACATATGGCTTTTATTTTATTAAGTGCATACCCACTACTTACCTATAAACAAATTATATTTTTCAGAGAAGAAAACATTATAGTTTCTTAGAAAAAAATTTTTTTTTATCTGTTACAGTGTTTTTCATTTATTTAGATACTGATTGAAGCAGAGATAAGGCAACCAAAAAATCATATACACATTGAATTCGAACTTAAAATAGGTCAAAAATAGCTGTTTTAAAATAGATACATAATAAAATTAAATAATACAACTATTTACAGCGCAAAGCCAAAAATGGCTTTGTATGCGCAGAGGATAAATTTCAAATTAGCTAAAGAATTATTAATAAGGGCATCCGCTGTGGTTTAAAGATTCGCTAACTCTCTACCGAAGTTTTCCACCAGAAATACCCGCTAACCCATGCGCTCTTATTTATTCGATTAAATTCGTGCTGCTAACTATAGCTGAAAATAAAAAACATAAATATGTATAATCAGCCATGCTCCGGTAATCGTAATTTTTTTTTTCGATTTCGATTTGGCCAAAATTGTTCGATTTCGATTTTAGGTGCTCCGGTTTTCGCAAAATTTTTGCTATCGTTTTGCTATCGGAATGTTTAATTTACTTACTGGTTGATTTGTGCTTTTCCTTGATATAGTAGCTCATCGCATAATCGAATAAAATCAAAAAAATCTTTTTTTACACACATTTTAAGACATGAAGTTAACTTAACACAGCTGTTTAAGGAGTTTTTCACACAATAGAGCTGCCACATTTTCCACAGTCTTAATTCCGATGTTCACAATTACTTTCTAACTGCATTTTGACCATTAAAGTAATTAAATGAACTAGCAGTATTTATTAAAAATATTTATGCCCTTTCTTTAAATTTATTTAAGAATTCATTTATATTTTATAAGGACTTTTACCAGCCTGTTTCGTTTCACCAACAACCTTCGCGATAAGTTTCGGCGAGTTACTTATCGACATTTGGCCAAATCGAAAATTCCGTATGCCGACGGCAAAATTTGGTTTGTTAAATTTTAGGTGGGGTCAGAAATAATTTTTTATAATTATTAATAATTTTTTTATAAAATATCTACTTGTGAGAATGATCTTGTGGTGGTGTGGATTAAACACCAATAGATCACTGAGTATACTATTTTTTTCCTTTAGTAAATAAGGTATGATTTGGTATAAAAGAAGGCATTTACTTTTCATTTCGGCCAGACAAAGGTGCCCGTTTTATAAATCGAAAAAATTGTACGATTTCGAAAACCGGAGCACCAATTTTTCGATTTCAAATCGAAATCGAACAAATTTTACGAATTCGATCGCCGGAGCATGGCTGAATGATGCATCGCATAATTCCCAAATACATAAATATAAAACATACATGAATATTTAAAAATATATTTCCGAAGCGATAAAAAAGGCGAAGGACACCAACCAGATATTACTTAGAGACAAACATCCATTAATAAAATGTGAAGAATTTATAAATGTATAATCTTTGTTAAATACACCAGCTATGAACCTATTCATCCAATATTATTGAACGGCTTCCCCAGATTTCACTGAAAAATGTCCAAACTGCCAGTACTGTTTCCTGCACTGTTCCTAACACTGGCCCAATCAGCTGTTCAGCGGGCGTCGCTGCCGCTGCCGCTGCCTCTGCCACTGAGTGTATCTCAATCTTTGCATTTCAGAAGTTCAATTTCTGGCGGCGAAACCGTTGTGGTTAATTTAGTTCTCCGATCTTTTCGAAAGATGCTGCAGTTATAACGGCGAGTGTAGAACATTTTAAGTGTTTTGGAATCTGTGCCTGAGGAAGATTAAATATATATCCAGCACAATGCAAGTGAAACAACAAACCGCTTTGTTTTTATTTCTGTTGCTGTTGGCTGTGACGTCGCAAGGAGCCAGCGCTGATTCCGACAGCGACGCCAACGGCGTTGCAGCGACTGAAACTAATTGGAATGGTTTGTATTTATTTTTTATATAATCTGACTTAAGTTGAAATGAGTTCATCAACGCTCATAGAAAATTCTGCATTGCATTCATGGATGCATCGTTACAGTCACGTAGGCCACCGTTAAAAATCTGATCTGCTGTTTCTACACTAATGTGTATATTCTACATTCCCCTTCCCTTTTTCCCTCATTTGTTTGTGTTTTTATTCCGCTTTGATGTGTGTGCGCAATGCGTGTCTGGAATTGCTTGGTAGAGGAGCAGATGCAAGATGCAGGCACAAGGATAGAACGCAGATACAAATTGCTTGAACACCGAGCACTGTGTAGCTTAATTCTCCATTTTTATTATTATAGTCTTTAAACCTGCTCAACTCGCTGCCTAATTAATATGACCGGTTATTGTTCAATATAAAATATTGGCTTTCTAAGACAATAGATATATGCTTTTTTGTAATCTGTTTTGATCAATTTAGGTATATCGAATTACCATTTTGTATTTGTGGCCCAATAAAATAACTCACATTGCAACAGTCACATTTCCTTAAGTTTAAGATGTTTTATTAAATGTACTTATTTCTTATAAATTTGACTAACTAATTGAGAAAACAATAAATAAGTTTTATTTTCATGTAATTTAAAACATTGTCATTTGAAATACAGCTTATTTGGAAAATTGTTCTGCTTGAGCTGTTTAGAATTCTGAAGTGGTTTTACACAGAAACCTTTCTCCGTTTTTTGAAAAATATTTTACTCCCCTACAGTCTTTTATATTACCTTTGAGTAACAAAATTCTCAAATTAATTTTTCCAAAATAAGATAATGTTCCGGGCACCAAAAAATAAATCTTTAAAAACAAATGAAAATCAAAACCCTCATTTCTGATACAATATTGCATTTTATTTTAATAAAACGGAGAACTAAAAACTTATAAACAAAATCATATAAAAATGACACGACAGTAACCTAAAAACAAATGTTAAAATTTCCTTAAAAATTAATACATCTCCATAAATAATCAATCATTCACACCTCTTTTGAATGCTCCGCAGACAAAGTCAAAGTGTTTACCGTGGCCACTGAACCCACCGATGGCTATGCCCGATATCTGAGATCTACACGCGTCTACGACATTGAGGTGAGGTTTGAACTGAATTAAAGTTCTTACTAATTAAAACAATATAAAAATCTATGTTAAATCTTAAGTTTATAAGCGCGGTGACAAAGAATTTTATTCCATAATGGCTAGTACACATATGTATGTGTTACTAGCTAAAATTCAAAATGTGCTTTTGTTATATATATGGAAACAGGTTCATGTTTGAGGTACACAGTTTAAATCTAAGTCACAACATTAAATACAGTTATGCCCATGTCCGAAATTTGCAAACTTGACGAGCTCTTTCTATGCAAATTAGATTTGATTGTTTTTATTGATGAATTTCTAATTTGTGCCTATACAAGCAGACGAGTTGTCATAAAAACCTATATATTCTTTGTCTCATCAAATACAGATGAAAACATAACGAATATATGTACATTTGTAATCTTGTGTCTTTTTAAAAGACTACCAAGACTTGCCGGCTGGCTTGGCACACTTTAGCAACATTGTACTGTCTAAATAAATGTCTGCTCAGTATATGGAAATATGATGTAGTATGTTTATGTGAGTGTACGCGGCTACCCAAGCATCCGGCGTTGGCATCCGATTTTCTGATGTGGAGCACGGAGATTGGCTGGACACTGTGGGGCAGCGACAACATATAGTGCACACATGTTGGAATCACGTAGTCTTCCAGACCGAATCGGGTGCAGTTGCTGGGGTAATTAACAGTCCGATTTTGTTTCCCGGTCTATTGATAGCTTCGGAACTTTCTATTCTCTCGGTCTGATTTACGCTTATCAGGTCCCGAAGATGTCACAAAACAAGTGAATGTTCCAGTTCGGAATGAAATTGACGGCAACAAAATATGCTGATAACCCGGCTTTTTGATTCTTTTCCCTTTTTCTTTTATTTTTGTTTTTTTTTTTTTTTTTGATTAGCTAAAGCTGATCCCTTCCCCTTTTTGTTTTGAGTTTCTTTATTATACTCGTATTCAGAGAACTGTGAGACCCAAGCCATTTGATCTGCAGCGATTGCTGAATAAAGCTTTTAGTCGAAAAACATATACACAGTGCACAGTGTTATTTGTTACAAACCAAAAACTAGATAAAGACCTAATTATAAGTTTATTTTAAAATTTTCCTCTTTGAAATGAGTCTTCGTTACTAGCTTTTTGTGTGAGCTTATTTATACAACTTTAAAGTTTGGAAATCGTTCGAACTTAAAGCTGATAATTCAAAAACATCAAATGTTTACAAATGTTCTTTTCTTGTTTTTACGGAAGAACAGACTCAAAATGAAAATTCATAAAAACTTTCTAAAGTATTTTATTGCTAAATAGTTGCCAAGCTTGATTCTCATGAAATCTAGTTAGGATGACGATCAGAATCTTTTTGGATAATAATGATATACATCTGATTTAATCAGGTGACCACCCTTGGACTAGGAGAGGAATGGAAGGGCGGAGATATGCAGCATCCCGGCGGCGGATTCAAGCTAAATCTGCTGCGCAAGGCCATTGCGCCTTTTAAAAATGATCCGGAGACGATAATACTCTTCACGGACAGGTAAGGTATTTGTACAACCATCGTAAAATGTAAAATTTAAATTCGAATCTTATAGCTACGATGTGGTAATCACAGCTACGCTGAAGGAGATTGTGGAGAAGTTCAAGGAATCGGGAGCGAAGCTGCTGGTCTCCGCCGAGAAATACTGTTGGCCGGACAAGAGTCTGGCCAACGATTATCCAGAAGTGGAGGGAAAGGGTTCCCGATTCCTGAATTCTGGTGCCTTTATCGGTTATGCGCCTCAAGTTTATGGCCTGCTGGATGATCCAATCGAGGACACCGCCGATGACCAGCTGTACTTTACCAAGGTCTTCCTCGATGAAACGAAACGCGCCAAGCTGGGCATGAAGCTGGACACACAGTCCCGGCTATTCCAAAACCTTCATGGGGCCAAAAACGACGTGAAGCTCAAAGTAGATCTCGACACCAATCAAGGTGTCCTGCAGAATGTGGACTTCATGACGACGCCGGCCATCATCCACGGCAATGGTCTGAGCAAGGTGGATCTGAATGCCTACGGCAACTATCTTGCCAAGACCTTTAATGGCCAGTGCCTGGTGTGCCAGGAAAATCTACTAGAGCTGGATGTGAGTTTTTTAAATTTGTATGTTATCTTTGCTTCAAAGTTATTAAAATTTATCATTTTTCTATAGGACAACGATCTTCCGGTTATCTCCCTAGCTGTGATCGCCACCACACCAGTGCCCTTCTTCGACCTGTTCCTCGAAGGCGTCGAGCGTTTAAACTATCCCAAGAAGAACCTTCACTTACTCATGTATAGTGGTGTGGCCTTCCACGACGACGACAGCCGGGAATTCGTCAATAAACATGGCGAAAAGTACGCCAGTGCCAAGTACACTCTCTCCACAGATGAACTGGACGAACGCCAAAGCAGACAGCTGGCCCTGTAAGTCGCACATATTTATAAACTAAAATCAATATATTTATTTGGAATCTTATTGCGAATTTACTGCAATATCTCTTTAAAATGTCGAATCAAAAGCAATCGCGTATCTATTAACCCACCCGCCACCGTTATCTATTGTATAAAGTTACTTTCATTAACTTTAATAAGCATTTTTTAATTCTGACTTTAGTGAAAAGGCTCGACTGCACCAAAGCGAATACATATTCTACCTGGACGCAGATGCACATATCGACGACAGCGAAGTACTTCGGGAGCTCCTCAGGCTAAACAAGTAGGTCTAAGCAAAGCCCTTGTAATAACAAGATGCACAACGACCATACATTTGAATGGAATTTTCTGCAGGTGACAAAGTTGAAAGCGTAAAAATCTAAAAATAAAATGCGCTTTCATCAAGCAAGTGCGTTTGTGAGCCTTCAGATGTAGAATGTTTGGTAGAGCGTTATTCATCTTGCAATTATAAAGAATTTTGGGTTAAGGTTGTCGCTTTCAAGTTCATCAAACTAACAACGATTCACTGACTAATTTCAGGCAATTTGCTGCTCCTCTATTCACCAAACACCATGAGCTGTGGAGCAACTTCTGGGGCGCCCTGTCTGAGAGCGGTTACTATGCCAGGTCGCACGACTACGTGGACATTGTGAAACACGAACTGATGTAAGTATACAAAAAAACTCGGGAATCAAACGGCCGAAAATATTCAAAAATCCGACTAATTTAAACTTGGAATGTTGACAAGTATATACTTGTACTCAAGATCAATATCAAGACTGGCTAAATTTAAAACTAGTACTTCTGTCAGGGGTTTCTTGGGTCCTCTCAATGGTCATTAACAATTAAATTTCTTTATTATTATAATACAACCATTTTATAACGACATCTTTTTTGAATAGCAGTTAGTGAAAAGTCTTTAGCTACATATTTTTTCGAATATAAAACATATTCTCCTGTTTCTTCTCATGAATGGCAATGTCTACCTTGATCTCAAAATTAGAATTATACACTTCCCAGATAAATTAGTAATGCCTCTTAGATTTGTTTCTGGTTTAAATTCCCATTTCCGGGTGAGTGTTTCAACCTTTCGGCTTGCAGATTGAGGTCGAGACTTTGATCAGTCGAAGGCGATGGAGAAATCGGTCTTAAAGCTGCGCCGATCAATGGAGTACATGTTGTCAGCGGTGCACTCGTACAGACCGGCATCCATCTGCGTGGCGGGGTCAATTTCGATCTTCGACTTGACCTTGTCGTCGCCGATGCGCCATTCGTGGACGTGCATGTACAGGTGCTGGTAGATCTCAGCCCCGTCCTTGTACCAAGTGATATGGGGTCGGGGATTGCCCTTGGCCACGCACAGGAAGGCGATCTTGTGGCCCAGAACGTACTCGAGGTCAAAGTGCGAGGCTTGCAGGATTTTGGCACCCTAAAAAGGGAATAAATGATTAACTTATACGTTTTTCCACAGGAAAATCACAAGCCTAACTTCGTGAAAAATAAATATTCTAGGATTGAACACTTTCGAATTAACTGTGTAGGATATTTTTTAAAAAATTCAAATTAATCAAAAGAAGACTAATTAGAAAGCCCAACTTTTCGTCTATTTAATGACCACACATAACTTTTAATATCCACTCACATTGTTGTTGTTGTAATACTGATCGGATTCTGGATCACGATATTTGCCCGTTATGGGCAAGCCGATCTGAACCCTGGACTTGGTGCGTCCACGGCCACGTCCACGTCGTGCCTCACAAGTGGGCGTGGCTAGCATGAGCAGCCCCAATCCAAGGCAGATGATCAGGCACTTGACCTGCATGATGGCTCTCCGGGTAATGGACAATGCTGCTACACTCTGGTGGCGTTGCTGTGCGAGTCTCGTCTGCTCGGCGACTGATCCACTCGGCGGGACTGGGGATCCGCTCTGCGCATCTAATTTGCCACAATTGTCCGGCGGACTTAATCCGTTGGATGCTGTGCTCTCGAGATATACCCGCTCGCTGCTTGTTGTTGTTCTGGGAAGGCTTTCTCATCGCGCTGCATTTCCATATTTTGCTCAATTCCATGGCATTATTTGATTTGGACGCTTGCTTGATACCACCGATCGCTGTGGGAGCTCATTGAGCACCCCTTTCTAGAAATCTGGCTGGGACTCTGCGCACAGTGGCACACAGTGGCGCACAGTGGCACAAGCCTTGTTTTTGCTTAAAAGGTGTTTCTTAGGTTTGGTGTTTGAGAATATATTATTACATTAATATATTAACTTTTTGCAAATGATTTTGTATAAAGAATGCTTTAAAGAGTCGCAGAATATAGTTATTATATGATATTTACTTTTTTTTTAATATTTTGAAATATTTTAAGTAACGTAAAAATTAAAGGCAGTCTCCCGTTAAAATTGAGGCAACGTTAAGTTAAAAGAGATTCAACGTAACATTTTTTTAAAATAGATAATTTAAATTTGTAGTCCCTGATTCTTGATTTACTTAGAAATTAGAGCCCATGGCCCACTGTGATTTTTTTTTGTTTGGAGGTTCACATTAAAAGCAAAAAGCCTCACATTGCTTGGTTTGCTTTCCACACATTTTAATAAAATAAATGCAAAAAAATCATTTGAATGGGGTAATTGAGCCAATTTGTCGGCTTTGCGCGACCACAAAAAAACGCACAAAGGTCGGACTAAGCCAGGAGTTACATTTTTATCGAGACGGAAGAAAACGACCTTTTAAAAATATTTTTTATTCAAAATGTATTCGTTACGTTGTGTACATTATCACTGTACATTATCCAAGAGGCAACTCGTAGATTGTGAAGCGGAAAAGTTTGTCCTAAAAGTTAACCATAACATAGTCCGTGCGAAAGCCCCGTCGATCAATGGCGTAGATGTTATCCGCTTGACATTCGTAAAACCCTGAAAAACGTAATTTATAAATTATATTAATCAAATTACCAGCCAGATTATTACAAATTTGGGAAGCTAAACTTGATGCTGTCCGATATTTTCTATTCGTATTTACCCTTGTTACGCTTAAGTATGATGGGATTCGACTCACCAGCGTCCATTTGTGTGGTTGGATCGATTTCCATTTTTGATTTAACTATGTTCGTTTCTATGTGAGACTCGTGAACCTGGCCAAAACGAAGAAAAAATTCCATTATATGATAAAGTATACTTATTATCTGGGCCCACCTGAAAGAATCGATGCTGGTAAAGCTCGGCTCCGTCCTTAAACCATGTAATTGAAGGTCGTGGATTGCCTGGAACAAACAAGCTGCATTCAAGCGAACTAAATTTGTCGTTTCTCACCTTGAGCCATGCAAAAGAACGTGATTTTGCGCCCCAAAGTGTAGTCCAGTTCAAAATGTGACGACTTTATGATCTTGGCTCCCTAAAAGAGGCATACAAACTGCATCTGTTATCGGGGTCCATTAAACCTCGTTAATCCACTCACATTCTCGTGATCGTAGTAGTTGACGGCATCCTGGGATCGATGCTGGATGACCACCGGTTTCTTGCCCGTATAGTTGCGTCGCTCGGTCTTTCCCGCAGTGCTTCCTGTAATGAAATATTCTACATATTCATCAGGTCAAAATCCAAGGGGGCGACTCACTTTGGGCTGCCACTTGGATAGTGTCTCCGAATAGCAAGAAGCAAATACCGAGGAGAACGATGCAGTCGAGCTTCCAGATGCCACGAGGCATTATTGTCGAGCCGTGAATCCGATCGCCAACGCGGAATGTTGTTTGCAAACTGCGCTCTCTTGCCATCTGAACGTTCCGCACACGTCCACGTCCATCCAATCTCGTCGCTGTGATTGAATTAATTCTATTTGGGGACTCAAGCTCTGCGAGGTCACTTTCCATTTTCGCAACACTGTTGCAGTCCGCTCATCGGTCACAATGTTGTGGCCACCGCATTTATCAGATTTATTCCATTCCATTCGCAGAGGGATTTTCAACGTGCCCCATGTGACGAGCATTTATCTCGTAAAGCACAGTGCCTTCGACGCCATCACCTTCCAGCACAAAGAATACGATCCAGACATGGCCATGTGCGAGTCTCTGCGAAATGCGGTAAGTTCAAAGAATTTGAAAAAAATAAATAAATACTAACTTAGTGGTTTCCTCTGCAGGGCATCTTCATGTACATAACCAATCAGCGCTACTTCGGACACCTGATCAACGCCGATAACTTTAACAGTTCGGTGACACGTCCGGACTTCCACACTTTGTTCACCAACCGGTACGATTGGACGGAGAAGTACATACATCCGAACTACTCGTTGCAGCTGAACGAGAGCTACCCGATTCCGCAGCCGTGCACGGATGTCTTCTGGTTCCAGATCGTCACGGACGCCTTCTGCGACGACCTGGTGGCTATCATGGAGGCGTACAACTCCTGGTCGGATGGCAGTAACAGTGACTCCAGGCTGGAGGGCGGATATGAGGCGGTGCCCACACGGGACATCCACATGAAGCAGGTGGGCCTGGATCAGCTCTATCTCAAGTTCCTCCAGCTCTTCGTGCGTCCGTTGCAGGAGCGTGCTTTCGCCGGCTACTTCCACAATGTAAGTTTTTGACAATATAAAGGAAAATGAAGAAAACATTTTACAATCTTTCGCGGTCTTGTCCACAGCCACCCCGCTCCCTGATGAACTTCATGGTACGCTACCGCCCGGATGAGCAGCCCTCGCTGAAGCCCCACCACGACTCCTCCACGTACACCATCAACATTGCGATGAATCGGGTGGGCATTGACTACGAGGGCGGTGGCTGCCGGTTCCTTAGATACAACTGCTCCGTAACCCAGACGAAGAAGGGCTGGATGCTGATGCACCCGGGACGACTTACCCACTATCATGAGGGACTCCTCGTGACCAAGGGCACCCGCTACATTATGATATCATTCATTGATCCGTAGCTTTATTCCTTACTTTTATTCAAACTGCCATATTGGCCACTCCAAAGAACTGCTTCCTAAGCCCAATAAATGGATTGGTCCGAAGGAAACACGACGCGGCCTCGGCCCAAAGTTTCTGATAATTTTACATACTACTTTGGGACCGATAGCTTTGGGGTCCCTCGATGAATCTGTTGCAGCCTTAAGTTAATTGTAAGACTTTCTACCAAGTGCAAAGTGTTCAATTTTTGAATAAAATAAATGTGTACACAAAAGAATATTTTCAGAAAGCGTTTTTGAAGAAATATATATATCCATGTCTACTGTATTGTCGTATTATCTTATTTAAGACTTGTTTTTAAATATTTTAATTACAGTACTCCTATAGTAATTTTAAAGATTACGTCCACTGTATAATAAAAGGTGGGACAGTTATAATATAGTCTTTTACATCAGTTGGATAGTAGGCGACCTCTCGCGCCGTTTCCTTTGCCGCTTTAGCCACGGAAAGAGATTTGTCATTATCATTTTTGGCCAGAGTAGCCAAGGAAATAACCCTTAAGCCGCTTTGGATGATGTTCATCGGGCTGCAGAGGCTGATTGGAAGACATTAGGAGCAGTCGAACTTGAATGAGGGAAATCAGAAAAAAACTCAAGAAAATTTTAAGAAATTTAGCTTTGTTATTATACCCTTGCAGGGTATTATAATTTTAGTCAGAAGTTTGCAACGCAGTGAAGGAGACATTTCCGACCCTATAAAGTGTATATATTCTTGATCAGCATCAACAGCCGAGTCGATCTAGCCATGTCCGTCTGTCCGTCTGTCCGTCTGTCCGTCCGTCCGTCTGTTTCTATGCAAACTAGTCCCTCAGTTTTGTAGCTATCTGATTGAAACTTCGCAGATAGTCTTCTATATGCTCTCACTACTATATAAGTCGGAACCGGCCGGATCGGACGACTATATCATATAGCTGCCATAGGAACGATCGGCACATTTTAATGAAAAAAATTATAACTTAGCCAATTTTTAAGTTATTTGCATACAATTTTAGATCTGACCATTTAGTATTATTTTAAAATTTTAATTTTAATTTTATGAAAATCGGACATCTATATCATATAGCTGTCATATTATTCCAGAATTTCGGTTTTAATTTGATAAAGATCGGACTACTGTATCATATAACTGCTATAGGAATATATACATATGTATATCTGTTTGGCTATGTTGCTTCCAACATTTTTTGCCAGCAACATTTTTTGCTGGAAAGCGAAAGAGTCAAAACATTTTTCTTCTTCTACGTACTGCAAGGGTATTTAAACTTCGGCATGCCGAAGTTAGCTTCCTTTCTTGTTTTTAAATGAAATAATAATTTATCAAAAGATAAGTTCTATTATATTTCATTTAAATTTTTGTAGGTCGCTACGGCAGCAACTTTAAGTCCGGCAGCAACCAACAATAAGATATGTTGCAAATGGCAGGTGGGGAAAATGTCAACATCAGCTGCGCCACATGGTGTTTTGAGATGCGTAAGTCGGTCGGATAAAATATCAGTTAAATGCGAATTAATGTGAAGATGTCGAAAATGTGCCCACAAACATGCTTAATAATCTAAACATTTTTATAACAATTTAAGTTAGTTAGGGACAGACTTTAAAATTGAATTAAAATGGTATTTATGTTTAATTTATCGATGCGAAGCGATATTAACAATTTGGTGAAACTTAAAGTAGAAATCCAATTAAGTCGTATTATAATTTCATTTCAATAAGTACTTAAAATTTTATTTACCAAAAATATAATTTATATTTGCACCTGACAAGCCTCCAATAAATGTATATCGACATTAATAATTTAGTGCCTAATATTTTACCTATTCAGCATAAAAATCGACAAAAAAGCCATACAATGTTAAACAATTACATTGATCTTATTTGAGCTTGTTATAAAATTTTAAATATATCATCCTATTTTCAATATGTTTATCAACCTAAAAGAGTGCGAAACAATTTAAAAAAATAGCAATTTGTTAAATTAAATTTAAAAAAGAACTCAATAAATTCTAGAGTCATCCGAAAAGTGCGCTATGAAAAATGCTCACGCTAAGGGTTGCCTCATCACTGAAAATGTATGTGGCAGCCAATACTTTTTTCACAGTCTGGCCACCCAATAACAAGTTGGTGCTGCTCTACAGAACTGCCACAGCTGTCTATGCGTTATCGATAACAACCAATATACAAGGTAGTCTCGTCGGAAGACCGAGTCCCTTAATATCATGACAATAGAATTAAGTTTATTTTTATAAATTAATTTAAATTATTTTAAAGTATCAAATAAGGCACTTGCTTATTTTTTGTATTTTTCCTTATTCGTTTGGAACCTCAAATCTTAAATCAGTTGCCACCAATAAAATAATTTTGTTATTCTATTATTAAACTAATAAATAAAAATTATAATTAAGAATTTGACAACAAATTTTGTACACAATCACCTTTCCTCTCGAAAAGCACTGAAATTTAAGGGACTAATCCCGAACGATTTGGCACCCGACGAGACCACCTTGGATGTTTGTAGCATGTTTGGAAGCGAAAGCTATTTAAGCAGCAGGCAAAGCACATTCGTTGTTATTGCTCGATTTTCACCCGCTAACCTGGTTCGTTTTCTCTGCACAATATTTAAAAAATATTAACAATAAATATGGATATTGGTTGTATGTCTAAAAAAAATATTCCAATATACACTCATTTAATTAACGAAGCTATTTAATAGGACTCTGGTATTCTAATAAACTTTTGAGCCGTCCACTGTACAACATTCTTGTGCGGGAGTGCGATAAATTTACAGTTAGTTGCGCAAAGTGCGAGTGTTAAAAATAGCGGAAAAAGACGCTGGAGACGAAATAAAAACGAAATTCCAAATTATCGTGCGGCCAGGAAGGGAATAAATAAATGCCAAACGAAATGCAAATTTATAGGCTCGGGCCATTTAAAAAGCCGCATCCTAGAAAAGTGTCAGTGTTAGTGCGTTGTATGTGAAATAAACAAAAAGGCGAAAGTTTGTTATTGGCTCTCGCACAGGATCTCGCTCTCTGTCCCTCTCCCTCGAGCTCCCACCCCCTCGTCCTGTCTGTAACTGGCTCTCTCTTTTAATTTCGCCCTCTCTCGGGACGGGTCTCCTTCGATTTTTCTTCCGCCAGCTTTTCCTGTTTCATTTCCCTACATTTTTTTATTACTCTATTTACACTTGGCGACTCCTTCCGCGTGTGTGTTAGCTGTTGTGTGCGTGAGAGCGGTTAAGGGCGGCTGACATCTCACACCTGCTTGATGTTGTTGTTGCTTTCGTTGCCTGCTCCCGCTGGCCAAGTTTTTCTATCAGGAGTTGCGCTGGCAACGGCTAAAAAACAGCCACAAAAGCAATAAACACGAGGGAGTCTTCGATGAAGTCAAATTTGTTAAAAATAAATTGTATCTTTTTTAAAAGAAGAACAACGAAAATCAACATCGCCAGACAGACAGTCCACACAAATACACAAATTTCGCCGGCACTAAAACTGAAAGTGGCTGTATCCCCCTTTTGATGAGCAGCCAACAGAGATTTCCGTCATCCAGCCAAATGGCGAGGAGGAGTTCCACGCTCCAGGTAAGTGCCATCGACCACCCATTCCCTTCTTTTTTTAAACATCATGCACACACAGAAAATGGTACTAATATGTTTAAATCATTTTAATTGCAACCTATATATTTTATTTAAAAAACTCTGGGTTTATTGCTTTGGAAAATATTATATATAACATCAGCTCATGTAAACTGTTAAAAATTAAAAATATAAGTATGCTTAACAAAGGCTAAAAAAAATCATTTTCAAAAACTTTTGCTTGCTTTTTGATAGAAAATCATCTGTTAATGAACTCTGGGTTTATTGCTTTGGAAAATATATAACATCAGCTCATGTAAGCTGTTAAAAATTAAAAATATAAGTATGCTTAACAAAGGCTAAAAAACAATCATTTTAAAAAACTTTTGTTAGCTCTTTGATAGAAAATGTTAAATGAAGATTTAAATAGATAAAACCTTCAGTTGTTTTTCGCATTTTAAAAGATCTAATGCATCGAAGTGAAATCTATTCGATTGAGAATTGAAAACTAATTTTGATTGGTAATTTTTTATTACCATATATCAATTTTCTACTGTTCGATATGTTAGCAGAGAAATACTTAATCCTCGGGCAGTGAACTAAAAACAATAAAAATGGTGTCCATATTTATATGAAATTCAGGCGCATTTTATATATCATCAATTATATTTTTCCTCCGTGCAAGGAGCTCGCATGTGTGTATTTTCTATTAGCGGCTGCTAGACGTTCCTTCATCGTCACCCCGAACAGCTGCTAATGGCTTGTGAAAAAAGCGAACGAAACGAAAAGAAAAGCGGATTGCAGGTGGCGGAAAAGTTGGCGGAGCTTTGAAGGGACGGGGCGAAACGGGCCCCTTTGGGAAATAGGGAAAATTGCTAAGCATGTGTGAAACTTGCTCACAATGGGAAAACATATGGTGGCAAGTTCATTTCCTCCGAGCTAGGGAACGAGACTATTCACACTTAATTTTGTAGCACTCCATTTTATGGATCATTAAAGTGTTTTGCATTTAAATAAATTGAGCTCATGTTCGTAAAGGCGAGTGTATACAGTGATTCTTCTACTAAATAAGAAAATTAAATAAATAAGAGTGCAAAACTGAAAGAAAGAAATAGTAAACATACAGCCATGAATATCAACATCAGAAATGATCGAAAAAAGAGATTATAATTAATGTGCATTGGTTTATATAGGGTAGTTAAATTAAGATAAATACATATATACATATGTACATAAAAGCAAAACTATAAATTGTTAAATGAGTATGTTATATGAATATGTTTCTTACTGGTTCTTATATGTTTATATTTTCTTTATGTACTTTAGAACCTATTTTCATTATTACATACCTCTTTTTTCACATATGTTGGCTTGTAGAAATTTGTTTAAAAAAATGTCCTCTTGCTGGCCATTTTACGCTTCGCTTTTTTAGCGCAAACAAATAAAATCCGAACTTGACAACATGTGTTGAAATTGCAAAAAGTATTTAATTTTGTTTAAAGTTTTCTGACCAACTGGTGTGGTTTCCGTCTGACCTTTTTTCGCCATATGTTTGCCTATAGCTGCATTTTTACGATTAAATACAGTCAGCATCTGGCCTTTCATAGGTTTGATGACCCAAAGAAAGAGGAAATCTGGCCCTTAAAGTGTCGTTGGCTTCGGAAGGGGAGTCTCTATGGGCCCAAAGCCCTAAATCAAATTTACATCCCGGCAATCATCGTAAAAGAAAGCAGCTCAGCAGGCCCGGGGCAGGTGGATGGACCGATAGCTCCGCACACAATTCGTACACACACTCTCCACACACCTATCCGGGTACACACATATGCAAATGATGGCCCAGTGCCCCCTACCCAGAGCCTCTTCTCCACGCCCATGTGCGTGCGTGCGAAATCTGCGAGTAGAGGGAAAATGATTAACAAAGGCTCCCCGAGGTGCGGCACCAAGGAGCAGCAGGAGTGTGGTGGAAGGAAAACTTGTACAAGTCATCCACTCAGCGAAAATAAATGTCAGAAACAAATCTCTTAGGACGATGTTGCTGTAAAAACCCTAGGGAAAGGAGTTAAAATAATTTGAAGGAAATAAGAAACGAAGAAAACCAGAAATCTGTTATACCTAAATATATATTTAAATATTCAATACCTTTTCAATTAAAAGTATAATATAACATATTAATTTATTTAAATCCACCAAGGACACTTTGCAAAAAACAGTAAATATTTAAAATAATAAATAAAAACATTAAATAGGTGACATTATTAAGAATATACTCGTAATACTGTAATATATTTAGGTAGCTTGTTAGCTTCTTGTCTCAGTGTGTACTCACATGAGGAATTACATCCTTCGCCACTGACACGGACACTGGCTGAGACAGGGACATAGGGACAGGTCCTGGGACCGGCTCACCCCTCGGGGCAAGCGCAGTGCGACAGGACCCAGCCCAGTCCTTCCCGCTTTCCCTGAAAACCCTAGTCCCTAGAGCCAGCTGCCACCACTGTCCTGGTTAATGGCATTTGGGCGAGGAGAGGAGCAAAGGATCCCCGGCGGCGGACTCAGACCAACCGAGTAATTTGTGTCACGTTTTAATTTTTGACGCCGCAAAGGACGCTCAAGTGTCTCCCCTCGTGATTATGACAATTAGGATTGCGCTGGATTCCGTCTCGGTTATTTTGTTTCGCGTATTTAAAAAAGGTTTATTGTGTAAGTCCCGCCGGGGGACCTTTGGTTCAACTTATGCTTGCGGCTTGCAATTAAATTTGGTTGCCTCTAAAGGCCATTCGTTTTTTATTCCTAAGTAAATACATCATTTAGACTTAACTATTTGTAATAAATAGGAAAAGTATTTGAAATATATAGTATATAGTTTTAAAATACTTAACTAACAGCTTATTTCTGTAAATTGATTTTTACTTGATCACACCCTTACATCTGTCACTTAACAATCGATGGGTTAATGCATTAAAAAATATGTCATCGCGGTAATTGGATAGATTTGCATATCAATCAATTTGGGGCGTAATTGCCATTGGAATATTAATGCACGTCGAGTGGTTGGCTCAACACTCCGCAAAGTCGGTCGAAATGCGTCAGCGGAACCTCCGGAGCCATTAGCCCTGATTCCCCATCTAGTGCTGCGACGCACTTCAGACGAGGAAATCTTTCTTCAGCGGTCTGTCAAACTGAAAAAAATTACAAAACTATATCTGAAATAGATTTTCAATGGCAACAAAAATCCATTGCCACAAACCTTCAAATAAAAATATTACTTATTTTTCGTCAGCTCATTATACCCTTGCAGGGTATTATAATTTTAGTCAGAAGTTTGCAACGCAGTGAAGGAGACATTTTATTAGGACACTATATTATATAGCTGCCATAGGAACGATCGGGAAATTTTAATGAAAAAAATTATAACTTAGCCAATTTTTAAGATATTTGTATAAAACTAAAAATTTGGACAAAATCGGACAACTATATCATATAGCTGCTGTAATGACCCGCTTGTTCCAGGTAAACGCAGGAAGGGTTTAGTTAATACTCGGTTTATTTGGAATCTCTTTCTTTGCTGTTTATACATCCAAACTGTTCGACTGTTCGCACCAGAGTAAGTCGTCCTCTCACGCTTGGCGATCGTTTTAGACTCCCGGCGATGACTCCGCGTCGCCGCTCTCCCGACGCTTGGTTGTTGGCAATGCCGGTCGCCACAGCTGCTATTGGACCGATCGTAAAATGTTGAGAAAAAAATCTAACTAAGGCAATTTTCCACATATTTTCTTAAAATTTAAGACATGGCCATTTTGTATTATTCCAGAATTTCGGTTTTAATTTTATCAAAATCGGAATACTATCATATAGCTGCCATAGGAATATATATATCTGTTTGCTTTGTTACTTGCAACACTTTTCGCCAGCAACATTCTGCACTGGCAACATTTATTTTATGACAGTACCCGAGAAAGCGAAAAAGTCAGAACATTTTTCTTCTTCTTCTTCTAATTACTGCAAGGGTATTTAAACTTCGGCATGCCGAAGTTAGCTTCCTTTCTTGTTTTCAATTATTTTTAAGTGGTATTTCTTAGTTACCGGCGACTTTTTTGACAGCCTCTCAGAAATGTCATAGACATGGCTTGCATTTTTGTATCTAGTCCGCGTTTTTGCGATTCCTTCCGCGCTTCCAACTCCCCGGCTTCTTAGCTTTTGCCACAGGCCACAAGGAAGAAGCCAACAACTGCGTAAACAGGACGGAACAGAAGCGACAAGAAGCGGACAGGACATTAACAAGAATCACCCTAGTGGGGAAGGGGCGGCAGCAGGGCAGTGGGAAAGGACTTCAGTCAATTTGACAAACATGACACAGAAACGAAAACGAGAACGCCTCACCGCCCACAGCCTTGTGCACGGAAGAAAATAAGCACGATATTGGACTTAAATATTCTTGTTCTTATCGAAATTGTTGAAGTTTTAAGTATCTAGTTAAAGTTCTTAGAATCCATATTTCACTCTATCATTTAGAAAAAAACATTTTATGACCGAGAGATGAATCTGTCATTTTTTCCTCCGTGTGCCCGGTGACTTGCAACTCGGCGTAGCAGTTGCCGTAATGGACACTCAGACGCCCCTGCGAGGCATCTTCCTTGGGGGAAGCGGCGAGAGACAGCGGGAAAGATGTGAGGAGACACAGCTGGCAATTAAATTTTTAAAATGCCATTTCAAAAGCAATTTCGAACGGCAGTGCAAACTAAAAATGCCAAGTGAGCATGCGTGTGTGTAGGGCGGAAAATAGAAACCAGAGCGAGAAAAGGAGATTCGTGGGGCGGGGCAAAAGGGCCGCTTGGTGGGCCGACCACCAGGACACCAAGGACGCCGGCGGCAATATTTTCGCAAATAAACGTAAATTGAATTTGCCGCAAAGAACGACAAGTTTTGTGCGGCCGACCAGCACAAAATCACCCGGACGAGAAACAAACTTAAAAGAAAGTTTACCCAGGCTTTCGGTTTGTTATTTTTTGTGTGTCATCATTGAGGAAGTCCGGCGCCAAGTGCCGGCGCCACAGTGTCTACTTTTCTTTTTGGCCAACACATGTGCTTTTCCCCTCCCCCGCTCTCCGCCTATCCTGAATGCGCTTTTTCTTCTGTTTTGCTTGCGATTTTCTCAGCTCAGCTGTTGTCGCCACCCTCCCGGAAAATGCAATTTTAACGGGCCCCCTTGAACTCTTTTTCCTCGGACCTCGGATTTTGCCGCATCGCCGTTTCTCACATTGTTTCTGGGCCCTGCCTTGTAATTTAATTGGCAATTTGGACAGTTTTTCACTTTCCTCCTCCTTTGGCCAAAAGCCATGAACTTCGTCCGAGTCTGGCGCAATCTCAATTTGGCCAAACCCAAATGAAAACAATGTTTTTATTCGATTCCCCTTTGGCAATTTGAGCAAGGATGGAATCTTTTGTAAACTCAATTTGATTATGCGTTGGGCACATCCCAGATTGCTGGCCATATTTTCTCATCGCTGCTAAGCTTTGAAATGAGAAAATGACTAAAAGGAGAAATAAAACGCTCTTTGCCAGGTAATGAAAAGCAAACAGGCACTAATTTGATTTAATGGAGATTTCCTTACCCAAAGTAGGATAGTAAAAATGTCTCCAACATAAAGTTTTGGGTAGAAGTTAATTATAAAATAAGAGGTGAATGGGAAACATGTTTTGTTATAGGAAATTATTTAAAATATTACTATTAAAATGAAAATCAAAGCTGGAAATTGGATGCATATAAGCAACCATAGAAATGACAAAAAATAGTTATATATTGACTCTATGTCTATGTTTGAAGCCAAAGTTGATATATCACTCGGTAATTTAACATTACGATATATGTGCAATAAATCGATATTTTATTAAAAAAGAAAATGTTGCATTTTCGAAAAGTATCGATATTCTCAAAATTTAAAAAATTTTAAGATGTTTTTTATATTTTAGTTGATACTTACGTCAGCTTTTTACTTCTTAATATATGTACATTCTAAATGTAATAAAAGCTATGAATGAGACCCATTAAAATGTAACTATAATAGCGCAGATTATTCAGCTAATTCGAGTAGCAAAAAGTAAGAATAA
This sequence comes from Drosophila seguyi, assembly GCA_008042675.1. NCBI lineage: Eukaryota > Metazoa > Arthropoda > Insecta > Diptera > Drosophilidae > Drosophila > Drosophila seguyi. Next base: position 232,447 of record VNJU01008151.1, read on the forward strand.
ATAAATTGAATGTGGAACTGAAATAATTAGCATACCTATGAAAAATCCAGTATAATTTGGCTGCAATCTAGTGAAAACTCAGTAAACTATATAAACTATTTTTTATTGTATTCACAAAATAATTCTATACCAACAAAATCGATCACTTAACCCTTATCAGCAAATGAAATTATAAAATAATTAAGTTGTCGTTTTGTGAAAGGCTTTGCTTGGCCTCACGTAGCCATATGGTATTCTTCACTTCCACCTTATCGGCAAACGATATTATAGAATAATTAAGTCTCTACTATGTGCTAGCCATACTAAATCAGCTTCGATTAGAGAGGGTTCCACGATGTTTGCAAGCTATTACTCTTTCTTGCAGTTACCTATTAACAAGCAACTAAGGAAGGCAGCGTTAGTCACACTTTGAACGAGGTCAGTTATCGAGTTATGGAGTGAAACGAATATACGAATAAACGGAAGACAATCAGAAATCAAAAGGCACGTTTAAAACTGGCATAAGCCAATTATAAAATCATCATTCCCTCACGTGCTTTGACCTCATAAAGGAATTTCGAGGAACCGATTATTAATTGACGTGAGAATCAATCTTTGGGCTTAGTTTCTGCTCTAATGAGTGACATAGGCAACCCGACTGGTGATAAAGAAAAGCGACGGTGATTCAACATGCGAAATTAGCAGAATGCCCCGGTGGCACCATTGAATATAACTTTCGAATAGTTTGGCTAACGATTCAAGGCGCCCAGCCCCGTCGGATAGGAAGAACTTTTACGCTAATCTATCAACTGTTGCGCCCCCATTAAGGAAGAGGCGCACCCAGTGCCACGCAACAGATGCCCCACCCTTGAGCTCCCACCGGCCCACCACCCACTTCCACGCCTTCCCCTTCTTTGGTTCGATTGATGAAGCCAGCGATTGATGGCCTGGAATTGAGAAATTCCGAAATACCCTGGGTTAAGCCGGGGCTTCGGGAAGTTGGAAGCAAGATATTGAATTTGGACAGCTGTAAGATCCCTGATAACAAAGCACTTACCAATGATGTGTTTGCTCTGGAAATGGAAAGGGGATATAAATAACCTAAAGCTAGATCTGGCAGATGTTTGCATCGCAAAATGCAAAATATTATTCTAGAGTAAACATCAAATAATCGCTACCTCTTCCTAGGCTCAACGCCAATAATATTTATTATAGACTTGCCTGTACTGTAGTACCTATTGCTATATAAGTTATAGAATATATGTTAGCCTAATAATTACATTCGATAGATCCATACCTGATAAGTTCACTTAAGTGCAAAATAATTTCTTTGATGGAAAGTTATCTGAAATGACAGCACATTTATAATTAAGAAAGTTGGATCACTTGTCATAAAGATACAACCACCTGTAATCTATAAAAGTTTTGTTGTATAAGCTGACTTTACAGAATACTTTAGAGTTTACTTTAGCCTAATGACCAATACCCATTTACAGTTCGAACCTAGGGCCCAACCTAGAGCCGGTCTGGAAGAACCATTAGTAGCGGCACACTAATTTGTTGTCATAAATTTTATGGATCTGCTGTAACATTGCTATTATATGGCGCACGATATCACTTTTATTCGTGCTATATTCGAGCCTATTGGACCTCCATACACACAGAAATCGAAAGACAAAAATATATTTCCTTTGTTACGGCAACAAATCTTTGCCATGCCGTGCGATAGATGGCAGAATTATTAAACACTTTTGTGGCCTTTTGGCAAGCGACAAAACCTGTAAGGTCATTTGTGTTCATTTTGATTTAGTTTATCGTTTTGTGGGTTTCAGATAACACAAACCTAAAGAACGCTGGTACTTGGCTTTTGTTTTTTTGGGTAAAAATAATAATAATATGGAAAGTGGGTAAAAAATGGGGGTTTCATGGAAAAGTATTATCTTATCGATACCTTTGGCAGGTGACTCCAATGCTAAATAATATACATATAGTTAGTTTGCTTTACAAACTATGAAGAGTATTTTAAGTCTTACATATTATTTGTATCAAAATTCAGTTGCTACAATTCAGTCTGATATTTTCCAGCTTGAAATAGAGTTATAACAATGTAATAATGTTTACTCAATACACCCGCATATATGTTGTGATATCAATAGAAATGTGTAGTGAGGCCGTCGTTTATTTCAACTTAAAGAAAATGCTTAGCATCACGTCTCTTTTTTTTTTGTAAATCTTAAATAGTAATATGTGCCAGAAGTGCTCAGTGCTTAGCAACGTATGCATATAGACCAATGATGATGGATTATCTGCTGCACTTACTTTCCCACCTCATCAGGCACGAACTCCAGGAAACTCAAAAAAAAATGTGTAGGATAGCCGGAGCGCAGCTTCCAAGTATTGGCGGCACGTTCTCATTGATTGCGTCTGAGAGCTGCCACCGTGTCTGATAGGAGTATATATGGCGGCGCCATGCACTATAACTCACACGTCCATAAAGGCAATCTGATGCCCCCACCACCAGTCCGACTTCTCCTGAAAAATGTTCGTTAATCCATTAAATTTGAAATATATTTCTGCGAATAGCCAGTGGGCGGAGGAGTCCGGTAATCCTACAGAACCCGCTCACCCTTAGACAAGTGGCTTGAGCTTGGAAAACGTCAATGTGTCAAGATCCCTGAGAGCTGCGAACACAAATCAGAAGGCAAAGGATTTGTTTTCTCCTGTGCCATCCAACAGCGCATATATTTTTCTTTTAATGGAGCATTTTCTTGGGCAGATGAAGGGTTCCAAAATAGCTAAACTCCAACTAAATAAATACCAGCTGATACACACAAGCTATAATAACTAAATCGATTTGTTGATTTGATATTTAAAAGTCTACAATATAATTTAATAACCATTTTAAAGAAAAGTATAAAATAGGCTTTCTTTCCCACTTATTTTATGATTGGATAAATTCCAAGAATTAAACTTTCCCCAGTTTACCCACGAAAAAGCCGCTTAGTCAGTCCCTAAAACTATGCAATTATTTTGGCCACAGAAACGAAACCCTTAAACTCAAACACAATGATACGACAGGAGGAAGGGCAATTCCGGCGCCACTTTGATGGCATTCCACAGTGGGACATTTCGTATGCAGACAGCTCGGGAAAATGAAATAGAACTGGGGCACTGGCGTTATGAAGCAAGCCCCTAAATGCGTGTCCTTGCCACAAAACGAGCCGGTGCACTATGGGGCCAACGACCACTTTTTGTGGCATTAATTAATAACTTGAGAACGGAGCAACATATTTAAGTTCTGTTTTTTGATTTATGTTCATGATAAAAGTAGTAATATATTTTAAGAAAAAATGGGCGTGGTCATGCCTCCAAACAAAAAAAAAACGGCAAATTTTTTTCAGTGTACAAAAAAAATTTTTTGACCCATAAAATTAAAAATATAATCCAAAATAACAGAATAAAGTAAATATGGGGGTTGTCTTACCTTGTTTGAAAAAGATTTCGAAGTTTTACTTCTTGCTTGCTTTTTGTTAACAAATAGCCTAAAGATGTTTGTAAAACTAATCTTTTCAAAAACCTGAAATTAAAGGAACTAGAATTTTATTGTAATAAATATATTTATGTTTCACACCTATTGTTCATCGTCATCGCCTTCGTTTTCCAGCACCATATTCCAGAAATATCCTAATAAACTTTCATAAAGGTCATCATCGTCCCAATTCTTCTCTGCTCTTAAATTCACAAGATAGTAATCCTGTTATTTCATCTGGTAGGCAAAGACTTTTTTTACTCTTCTATTGCGGTGATATTATTGGATCTGACGTATCCATTGCTCTCTGGAAAACATCGGTAAAATTATCCTTTCGGCTAATTTTCCTTGCATGGTGCAGGCTATCAGAGCTTATTTCTTGATTCAGCACCCTCTTCTCCATAGTAACCTACTGGAAGGACTTTTTTTTTTAAATGTCCCCAGAGTGTACCAGGATTTTGTGTACCGTCGCAGTCATTGGCAGCCAAGGATACACGTCGATGATAATTTCTGCTGTTGCGTAACAGAAGTTTTTAAATTTGGCAACATTAATAGGCAACTGACTCGAGAGACAAATTAATATAGTCCTTAGATTAGAAATAAGTTCAAGATTTATTCCAGTTATGTCAGAAAATTTTGTTGGGTCACTGAAAGTCCGACGAGCGGTATTTCCGTCATTTGTGCTGCCAAATCCTCCAACTTTCGGTTGATCAACTTTTAGTGACAACTGCTTCCAAAACAATGCTTGAACATGTGCTTTTCTTTCAGCGACTAATCTTTTGTCATCTTGACTATAAATTTTCCATTTTTGTAGCTGGCATTTATAGACAGCGTGCAAAACGAATTCAAACACCCAAATCCAACTGTGCAGGGGACCTAATCCATAGTTCAAGTTGGTCAGAACTGGCAAAAACTTTTCACATTTAAAATTCTTGTTGTTTAAGAAATCTTTTGGCTTAGCTCCACAAATGGGACACGCTTGAGATGATTTGGTTTCGTTCAATGCGTTGATGTAAAAGATTTTCCCGTTTTTCATAAGAATTTTGCACGGCTTCAAATTCAGTATATCATTCTTCAATGATTGATTTTCCTTAAGAATCACTTCTTTTGACTCCTTCATGAAAGCTAATTTCAAAGGACGACAATATCGAATAGATTGTGGTGTCCTATTATTCCACAGTATGTTACTGGATGCATATACAATTCTTAGTGGCGTTACCTTCGTTGAGAAAAGATTTGAATCGCTGTTAAGGGGTTGGTCAGACAAGTATCCTTGCTTGTAGCTCGACTGTCCAGAGCTACCTTCAAACCCGTAACTTAAAATGAAATCTGCACTTTGAAAATCCGTGCCTTGATTTTCTTTCCATTGCGCTTAAAATAACCTCATTTTGTAAAGCTGCAATTCGAGCTGAAGTGTGGTCCAGAAGACTTTGTAGAGGTACCTCGGCCTTTGTTTCTAATACCCTTATGTCTCTCGGCCGGCAATCTTTTTTTCGATTAGCCCCCTCGTTGTATGAGGGAAACAAATTGTTTTTTGTTTGGTCCCTAATTGCACAATATTGTTGTTTTGTCAGACCCTGGTCCAAAAGGAGAGCTCAAGCCTCATTAGCAGACACTTTTGTTGGGCTTTCCGCTGGCTTTCTTAAAAATCGCGTATATCTTTTGCTTTTTTTGGACATAAGTCCAACAACTTTAAGACATAGGCAATGTCAGGCTGCGCACGCTTTCGAGCAGCAGCACTTGCCACTTGAATTAAAAATTGTAAATTTCCTGACCTTTTTGCTACCAGATCTGCAACTTCCTTTCTTTGAGTTATTTCTTTTTGACATATATGCTAATGTAGGCCGACCAACAGCTCTCGACCGTTTCGTTATAACAAAGGATGTCTCAGAATTTAGCCAGGCGGCATGTTTTCTTTCAAATTGCTTTAAATTCCGTTTGGATTTTCGCCAAAACTCCGAAATTCTCCAGCATAGGCTTTTGCTTTTTTCTATTATAAGTCTTTCGTCGTGTTCAGAACAAGATCCACGAATTTCAGCTTTAAGACAATCAAAAATGGCGTTCTCCTTTACATCTCTCGTCGTCTCTGTGCTCCATTTAACAAACAGTTCCCTGTTTTGCACTTTGAGGTTAGCACCTTAAAAGTTACATTTTAGAGAAAGTGCGCAAAAGTGCACTTTTATACTAATAGCATATACTAAGAATAGATAACTCTACAACATGTAATAAGTTTTAGAAGTGGAGAGAGCTGGACTCACTTTGTTGCTCTATTTCAAAATTAGAATACACTACAAATTTTGTGTTTTATAGGGGTTAGAACTTACAGAAGATTATTAGGACACCACAGTTAATTTCAACAATCGACGATCACAAACACATATTACAAACCACAAAGATTGGACAAAAGTAACACTCATATTAAGCAAGATTTTTCATCGATTAACAAAAAAATCGGTTATCAGTGTGATAGCGCGAACGAAACAGCTGACTTAACAGCTGTTAATTTAACAGTAGCTCCCTCTGTTAAAATTTCAAGTACGTAACATGATAGATTGATGTTTTTTGAATACATTTCAATTTAAAAAAAATTGTTTAACGACTTTTAAAAAATCGGTTTTGGCCACATAATGTGGTCGTTGGCCCCATAGTGCATTGTCTGATATTATGGTTTCCGGCACCCCAAAAGTGTGAGACAGAACCCATAATTTCCAGATAAACTGATCATGAAGAGAATCCCCCGTAGCATGTTCTGTCCTTTTATAGACTGAATGATCTACTATTTTGACGTCAGGCAATTTGTCAATATTAGCTTTCATCTTGTCTAACCACTCTACATATTCCGGGGATTTAAATTTGTCCGCATCCATGTTTATAGTGAGCCCATGGCTTACGTCTAATGCAGCCAGACTCTCCTCATTTACTCGCGATAATGCATCTGGAATTACATTCAACCTGCTGCTACGATGTTCAATCTTGAAATTAAATCCCTGCAGTTTAAGAGCCCATCGAGCCAAATGCGAATGCAAGTTTGTTTGCGTCATTAACCATTTTAGCGACGCATGATCCGTTATGACAGTAAACACGTGTCGATTAATGCACACTATTGCCGCCAAACATTCTTGTTCTGTTACTGAATAGTTTCGTTGAGCCTCGTTTTGTTTTTTGAACACAAACGCAATTGGATATTCATCACCTTCAGCAGTTTTTTGAACTCAGACCTTCCGTTTTGCGGGCGTCTCACTGCACGAAAAACGGTTTGCTGATATGGGAATCAAAACTGTCTGAAACGACGAGCAGATCGTCCAAATACACAAAGAACTCATTTCGAAGCTCTGCTGGGATAACTTTGTCCATCAAACGCGTCATAGTTTGTGATGCGTTCGTGAGCCGGAAAGGCATAACTATATTTTGACAGACTTTCCAGGAAAGGTGAATGCCGTCTTGTTTCGGGAACCAGGATCTTAAGGTACTTGCCAATATGCATCCTTAAGCTCCAGGCTGGAAATGAGCATTGCCTTTGGGAGACGACCCAAAATGCCATCAATCTGCGGAAGCGGATAAGCATCCTTTCTCGTGACTTCATTCACCTTCCTGCTATCTAGGCAAATACGAACCTTACCAGGCTTTGGTACAAGCACTACCGGTGATGACCTCGCACTATCCGACTCTTCAATCACCCCGAGCTTTAGCATCCTGTCTATTTCCGCATACAACAGCTTTTCAACGGAAGGTCAGTACGTTGCAGGCGGGTTCGGTTGGAAACCCGAGTCAAGACCCTTGTAGGACGCTTTTTGCTTGTCTATTTCATCTTTTACTGCGAGAATGCCGAGATCCCTGTGGATGTTTTGGTTACGAATATACCATGGTGCCCCAGTGGATAGTACGCAGGATTTTTGATTGAGCGCGCTGTATGATGTCTATGTTGGTTTTGCTTGCGTTTCTTCAGAGCTGGGAGCCATAGGTCCAGATTGGCTTAAGAGTGGTGTTGTAGAGCAGAACCTTGTAATCCTGACACAAGGGCGATCGGGACGGGACGGCTGCTGGCTTTCAGTTTTAGGTGTAGTTTCTTGCATTCGATATGTCTACGCCAAGTCAGACGTCTGTCGAGGTGGATGCCGAGATACTTTACATCATTGACTTGGGGAATCTGCGTGCTATTCAAGCAGAGCGGAGGGCAAGTTTGTCTGTTTAGCAGAGCTTGCAAAATATGCTCAACCGAATTTTTTTCTACTGTCTGCTCACTAAAAAAACAGAAAAAAAACGCAGCAGACGGGATCTTGTTCTGACCAGAGCACTTTTTTTCTCTTTCTTGTGTTTTCTGAATTGTGTTGTTCAGTGTGAATAAAAAAGAAACTGTCACACAAAGACACCCTGATACGAAAATTGTCGACGAATTCTCAGTAACTGAGCATCAGCAAAACGAGCCAAGTGGAAATAGAAAGCGCCTTTGTTGCTGTGTACGATATTTTATATTTGTACCCCCTCTGCCCACCAAGCTTCCGAGCTCGGCTGCTCTTGCGCACCTGTATTTCGGGCCTCCGCGCAGTGTCCATCGAGCGTGCCAATGCTCCCCGCTCTTCAGCATCCATCCGCCACTCCTCGGCCCCTTCGAGTTTCCGCGCTTACCTCCTTGTGAGCTCCCGCGTCCCGAGCTCGTGGCTCAAGTTGGATCCTGCCGGCGATCTCCCATTCTCGCTTTAGCGGAGTAAAACCGGCGGTAGCGCGGCTCTATGTTTATTAAACATATTATTTATGTGTTTAGGAGTCAAAGCAGTGCGTTTTTCATAATAAAAAATTAAGAGCTGAGAAGAATCTTTCCACCGTCACCTGAGTTCTCGGTGTGGCTAACACCACACGCGCAGCACACATACATGCACAAATGACGCATTAAAATTAGGCAGTGTCCCAAGTGAACAAATGTACGAAGTGAGCGACAAAATTCGTTCACTCGTTGAGCATAGAGCAAGCCTAGAAAAAAGTTTGTTTGAAGTTTTTTTCGTTTCTGTTTTCAATTGTGTGAGCGTGTAACAGATCGATTGCTGACAGCTTAAAAAAAAGGACACTTTTTGCAAGCTCTGCTGTTTAGAGTAAAAGTTATGTGTTTACACTTTTGTTCGTTTATTTTAAAAGTTAACAAATCTCAAACGATAAAATTCATAAAATGATTTGCCTTCAACTATATGTGCTCACTCTGAGAAACTACAAACAGCAGCTAAAAAAGAAATTCTTGAGTAAAAAGGAGATGGAAAGATAAGCGATTGCTGCTTATGCAGAGCTACGTCATACGTTTTGACAACAACAAACACCTGTTGACTGCCAAACTCGGAATCACCAACAACAATTGCTTTGTAAGCGGAGCTTTCACAGCTGAAGCTATTGCTGAACCCTACTTGTGTGATCCGGCATATCGATCTCGCCGTAAAGCGTGGCCAGTGGGTTTCTTCTGAAACTGTTTCCTATGCGTTTTACAAGCGTGATGCCGTCCGACTAAAGAAGTTTTGGGTCCTCAGTACAGCCTAATTATCCCTGGTCAGGAAAAGATTAACAATAACCCTATCACCTGCAAATCCAAGCGTCTAACTATTCTACTATTTGGTCCCTGAAATTTTTAAATAGGAAAGATTTTGTCTCAATTTTTATCTCCTATCAGCTGTGGCTAGCTGAACGTTTCCGGAAAATTTGCTCGACTATATTCCTATTCACCTGACATAAAGATTAAACTGAAACGAGAGGAGGAAAATATCCCTGCAGTACGTGTCATCAACGATTCATCAACATTTCATCAACACATATGGAGTTGTGTTGATGAAACGTTGATGGCAAGCCCATACAAACGTTGATGAATTTTTGTCCGCTGTTTTCATCAAGAATAATTTATCAACAATTAATCACCTTTTCATCAACACTTTAGACGAAAAATTTATCAACACTTATACCAAAAATTCATCAACAAATTGTTTATAAATTCATCAGCAATTAATCAACGATTCATCAACAATTCATCAAAAATTAATCACCTATTCATTAACTATTCATCAACAATTCATCAAAGATTAATCAATTGTTCATCAACTATTCATCAATAAATAATCTGGTGATCATGTATAATTAATCACCTGTTCATCAATAATTAACACTAGTGGGGGTCGATTCGACGAACACCGTTTCATGTTTTCGCTGATGTGAAGTTTTTGTTAAGTTTTTATTATTAAAACAAAAACATATAAATTTAAAAAAACTTGTTGTTGTTTTTGAATTATACTTTTCAGTAAACTTCAAAATGTATTATAACAGTTTATTTCAGAAGAAAAAAGTTTTTGGTGTTAAAGTTATAGAAGTGCAAAGTCTGTGTTCGTCTATCAGACGAAGGTTTACCCACAAGCGGGTGGAAATTAACGATACCCATCGGTTAATCAACGATTTTTTATTTATTTTCAAACATTTATTTCATAAAAGACTTAACCTAATAATTAAAAAAGTAATATAGAATTCTAAATCTACCTTAATCTATAAAAAAATCGTCTACAACATCTTCCTTTTTGTCCTTCCGCCTCGTTAGCAACGCCTCCAAATTTTTAGCATTTCTGAGGAGGATCCTCAAAGGTGGCTCTGAAGGTTCAGCCTGACCAATTGCATCAATAAAAAATAAACAGTAAATAAATATAAAAGAAAAGCAAAAATGACTAAATAAAATCTTACCCACAAGAGCAATATAAATCCGCGTAAAACGCTAAATTCCACAATCTTTCTTATAATTTTACTGTATTTCTTAATAAAATTTGGCTATTATAAAATTATGCATATACTGCTGTTAAACAAACACTCGCGGTATAATGAAATTTGTTAACAAAATTGCACTTTTCTTTAATTTTTTTCAGCTCGAACATATGTCTCCTGACTTCTTTAAGTTAAAGCGCAAATAAAAAACGCTCACCACGTTTGTTTGTTGAGAGAGGGTGAGTTTGAGAGAGCAAGAGTTTAAGAGAGGGAGAGTTTGAGAGTGGAAGAGTTTGGGAGAGGGAGAGTTTGAGAGAGGAAGAGTATACATGCCGTTTTTGTTGATGACTTACTGATTAATTAAACCTTTTTGTCATCAACGGGTATATATATAAATATGTATGTATATGGGCATTTGCATAAAAAAGGGGACGTTATGATTAACATCATTCATAATAATCTGGCGCCCAAACGTGTGAGCTAGACCATTTCTAAAAAGACAATCCTTTTTCTTAATTTTTTGTGTCAGCAGGGTTTTGGTGGGCTAATATATATGTTTGCATGTATACGGATGTGTTTACATCTCAGCCAACGGTTGCCAAAACACTCTACCATCCCTGCAGTACCAATTGTCACTTTCATCAACGATTCATCAACAGCCGACGAGTCGTGAGATATCTTGGGTATATTGTAGGAGTGGGGGTTATCAGAACGGATCCCGTAGATCCCATGGCTGATTTTCTGTTTCCAAATTCGCTGAAAAGCCTTAGAAGATTTTTGGGCATGGTTGGCTGGTATCGGAAGTTTATCCACAATTTCGAAACAGTATCAAAAGATTCATCAACAGCCGACGGTGACTTCTACCGAGCCGACGCTCTCTTTCGACCATCGAGTCAAATCCGACTCTCTCGAGCTCTCATTTTTCTCTCTTCACACAAAAAGGTTGATCAGAAATTGATTACAAGTTGTTGATAAAACGTTGATGACAAAAAGGTCTTATTAATCAGTAAGTCTTCAACATAAAACGGCACTTGAGGTCTTCCTCTCTCAAACTCTCCCTCTCTCAAACTCTTTCACTCTCAAACTCTCCCTCTTTTAAACTCTTGCTCTCTCAAACTCTCCCTCTCTCAACAAACAAACGTGGTGAGCGTTTTTTACTTGCGCTTTAATTTAATGAAGTCAGGAGACAATATGTTCGAGCTGAAAAAAATTAAAGAAAAGTGCAATTTTGTTAACAAATTCCATTATACCGCGAGTGTTTGTTTTACAGCAGTATTTCCATATTTTTATAATAGCCAAATTATATTAAGAGAAACAGTAAAATTATACGAAACACTGTGGAATTTAGCGTTTTACGCGGATTTATATTGCTCTTGTGGGTAAGATTTTATTTAGTAATTTTTGCCTTTCTTTTATATTTATTGAAATACTAAAATATTATGTATGTTAATTTGGCAACAACCATATACTGAAAGTTGGTCACACTGATCTGAATAAGTCTTTTTTGTTTTTCTGGAAACTTCCTTCTTGTGTTAACTTCCAAACGACTCACAACGATGTCACGCTTATGTCAAATAAAACAGTTATTAAACTTTAACTAAATCGCCTCGCGTTTTACTCCACCATTTCCCATAGGTTATGGGCCCAGGAGTAGAAAAGACTTTAATAATTGTGTGTGATCAAGAGGAAAATAATTATTGTGTATAATTAGCTTGAAGGTAATTCTGCAGAACACCCATTACACTACCGATTTTTTTGAAATTTTTACTGTTAATAAAGGCGATTTTTTAAAGAATTATGGTGAAAATCTTATTTGGGGGAGGCTTCTAGTTTTTTTTTTAATTTTTAAAGTTTAATTATTTTCCATACAAAATGTATGCGCGTTCCGAGTATTTCGTCAACAATGGCAGTGTGACCAGAGTTCGCGAATGCGAAAACACCACCAAAAATACTAAACCGCAAGGAAGTCTGGTCACACTGCGGGAAGCGGACTAATAAATTTATAATACGACCGCCAATGAATATAATATGATATTATATATTATTCTGAACTTTTTTCCACACCACCGTTGAGGTAAAGTTCTAGGAGCCTTTTTTTTAACGTGGTGTCCCCACGTCAGTTTCTTAAAAAACGCCCTCAAGTACACCAAACATTTTTAAATATTGGTTTGTCATCCAAACCATCCAAATGAACAGATGCAGAATTCTTAATCAATTTAAGAAGACTCATCTTCAGAAGAAGACTTATCTTCAGAAGAAGATTTTTCTGCATTTGTTGGTTTGTATGGATTGTACAAAGAACCAATACTTAAAAATATTTGGTGTACTTGATCGAAGGGATCTGGGTATTTTTTAAGGACTTGAAATTTGGCCAAATAACCCTCAAAGTGGGTAGCTCTCCTGCCATATTTGGGTATGAAGTCTTTCAGGTCCCTCCAGAGTCGTTCAATGTTTTGCGTATGTTCTGAAAAAAAGTTTATTAACAAACTTAATTCTTAAGCCGTAGCTCTCCTTCCATATTTGGGTATGAAGTCTTTCAGGTCCCTCCAGAGTCGTTCAATGTTTTGCGTATGTTCTGAAAAAAAGTTTATTAACAAACTTAATTCTTAAGCCGTAGGGAAAAAGTATTATAAAAAAAAATCGCGCGACTTTTTTTTTTAATTTTGCAGGCTTTCCTAACCCTTCTAAGTTTATTAACAAACTTAATTCTTAAGCCGTAGGCAAAAAGTTTATTGCAAAACTTACCACCGCTCACAGGGTCCACAAAATTAATCGAGTGGTTCACTGTAAAGTGCCGAAATCCCTCATCCTCGAGTTCACGCTAGCAAACAGGTCGTGTTTTGAAAATTTTTCGTTTCAAAAACCACTGTCCTGCAGAATAAAAAATTAATGTCGTAATATTTTTGTTTAAAATTTGATTCATTTCTGTATTAACTTCCTTGAAGCTGCTTCAGTTGCGCCTGATTGCATATACCACCGTTTTGAAAAAGCAGAGCGAACTCCCTTTTTTTTTTTTTGTCTCGGACGTTGATGCACTACGATCAGTACATTCAAGTGGCCCGTATGGCACCAAGCGCGTGCTTCGGCGTCTATGATACATTGAACAAATTTAAAAAAGTGTCCTGTTGCTCGCATTTTGTTGCCCAAATTAAAATTGTATGCTTTGACAGAGCCTGTGGTCCGCGTCAAATAATAATAATCTTATTTTTATACCACCAACAGAATGCAACTTAAATACTTGGACGTTGATGCACTACGATCAGTACACTCAAGTGGCCCGTATGACACCAAGCACGTGCTTGTTCGTGTTAGGTGTTAGTAGGCGCGAAAGATGAAAATATAGAAAAGGAATTCGAGGAAGTAACTACTGGCGTGCTGCCAGATTGTTTGCTTGCATGCGTACTAAGTGGGTTAGTATTAACGTTTTTAGTTTAGGAAGGCTATCTACGTTTGAAATTATTATATACAAATCGTTATAATTTGCACATAAGACTCTAAAGGGTTCATGCAATTG